>JAHWXV010290194.1:0-15355 GCA_024586415.1 Phrixothrix hirtus | reverse complement strand
CGCTTTGTTTGCTAACTTAACATCTCTTGTTCATAGAATAGAATAATTTTAAGTTCATATATATTTATTGGTAACGAATATTAATTATTTCAATGTCGATGATACTGTGAAAATCATTTATTTATTTTGTCAATAAATTAATATAACCACCTGACCTTTTAATTCTGCCGTTGACCAAATCAAACATTAAAGCAAAGTTCGTTTCGAGACCGAAGTTCGAGCGACGTCATTCGGTGTAAACGACGTCCCTCGTAATAAAACCTGGTCTACGTCATCCTGGACGTCAGAATCGTCAAAACTGGATTAATAACTACACAAAGAACCACCCCTCACGACCAAGAGCTACCACCGGGTAGAACGCAAGTTCATAAATTCTCTATGTGCCATTCTGCGAGAACTGAAACGTCACAACTTGTGTCTGCATACGTAATGTAAATATCTATACTTTTAACATGTATAAATTTGTATGTATTTCTTAAAAGGAATTAAAATTATATTTGTGTATTAAATTTAACCCTGGGGCTTTTTAATGTTATTAGCAAGCTTCAAAAAGGACTTCCTTATACTATTCTGCTAAAACGCAGAATTAACAGTTCTTAAAACTACTCGCATGCACTTTCAGTCCTAATTGTAAGTACGTGCGTATGTTATGCAATTTATTGATGCGGTTACAAGTATTGCCGTGGTGTCATGTCCGCAAATAAAAAAATTGTTTTAATTTTTTAAATCATCTTACGATTGTTATTTTTAACTAGATTTGGTGTTTTTTTAAATAATAATGAATCGCATATATAGCATTCTTACACTTAAAGAAAAAATTAACCTAACAAAAGCCCAGGAAACTGAAGGTTTAAGCGCTAAGGAACTCGCCGTTAAATTAAACCGCGGAAAAACACAGGTGTATGATTCCACAAATGTGGAATGCAAAACTTTAAAACATGCCGATGTATACATGAAATAAAACATTTAAAATACAATATAATAAAAGCTATTTAATAAATACCTTATGCATATCAAAAAATTTATTTAGCGTCACTGTGGGTCACTTGTATGTATGTACTTAAAAAAATGTAAATCTGTTTAATACGGAAGCCTATATAGAACGAAAAAATTTCATGGTCCCTTGGGATTCCGATTTAAACAGTTTTCATTATCTAAACCGGAATCTCAAATACATATATATATATTAAAATATGGCGTTTAATAATTTTAAGGAAGGCATGTCTACCGGAAGGGTATTAACAGTATTTATATATGATATTTCTATTTTTCTACTTCGATCTCATTCTTTGTCAGTATAAACGAGAACTTTATTGATTTTGTATTGGAAAATTAGGTTTTGTTCTAAAAGGAACATATTGACGATTTCAATTCGTCGCTTTTCCTATTTCTGTTCCTGTTATCACAGTTTCGCATTGAACAGCAAAGCATCCACTTTCTCCCGTGATAAGTGGCCTCTTAATCATCTATGCATACTTAAAATTCCTTTGAATTAGTTACCATATGTAAATCAAATTCAAGAGATTTTGGTATTTATACTTTACAAGTTTCACGTCCGCCTGAGTAGAAGCAGTGGTTTTATTTTTGAAAGAATTCGGAAATCGATTATGAATATGAAACCATTCTTAATTAATATTCTTCACTTTATGCTTCTTTGACTAGGGTTCGATGCTACTGGGGATTACTTTACCACTATTGCCTTCAACTACACATTGAGAAAATTGACAGTGATAACTATTATTCATGAAACCTGCAGAATAGTTATCGTTAACGCTATTTTAAACGAGGTAATATTAATTTCTACAGAAAATGAGTAAGATACTCTATCTGATTTCGAACTAAATGGAGCATTGAAAGGCAAATTTTAGTCCAATTTCTCTATAATTTTGTGACAGTACATATTGATGCTTGTTTATTCTGGTGAACTCCAGGTTAGGAAAGTCATTAGAACATGATACACAAAAACAGAACTCAGCCGTAACTGATATAGAACCCTTGATGACTCTATTCCTTACTGTGGACCGGCCTGATATTTACTACACTTACCATCACCAGGTTGGTTGTACACCACAAATTCAATTAACTAGAAAGAAGTTGTCCTGAGGTGAAGTTTTCTTATGTCAGCAATCTTTATACAGTCTAAGTATTAAGAAATATATTGGATGTGTAACATAAACAAGCACATTGTCTATGTTTGTTTGTTTGTTTGTTTTGTGTCTGAAACTTCGAGATACCAAAATTCCCTTAGCCCTCTTGGGCTAGAACTGTCATATAGTCATAGTAGAGTTTTGCCGAATTTGGAGAAATTCCAACACTAGTAGGGATTTTTAACGTGCCAAACATGACGAAATTTGCAATTTTACTTCCTTATCCCAGTAAAGGCACATTGTCTATGTAGTGTAACAAGAAAAAATGTCCACAGCTTCCACCAGCGATGACGCTTTTATTATGAGTCTTTTGGTTATAGCGCGTAGTGAAATCTTACTTGTACCAAACTGGTGTCGTAAATTATATAATCTTCTTGTGTAAGATACAATTTATTGTGCTTCCAGGATACATTACGAAAACTCAGCGTTGGCACTTTTACCTTCTCATTTTGGCATAGGCGTCGTACTTGACCGTAGAATATCTTCTTGTGTTGAAGTTATATGGCCACGCTAACCCATCATAATCTCGTCGAGAATCTGAAATTAGCGTTTATACCTTCTCGCCTCGAGATTAACGTCCAAGTTGCGCCTCCGTCGTTGATCCAGAAAATAACTTCTCCTATTGGAGTTGCTCATACATGCAAACCGAATACGAGTAAGTGCATGTATGGAAAAATGTAAACAATTAGTTATATCTCGACCCCGATCGTATGTAGATTTCCTGAAATTCACAATCCAAAACTAAAAACAATTGATTTTTCTAAAGGTGAAAATGCATTTCTATCAACAATACAAATTGTTCATAAAGATGCACGAAAAATCGTAGTTATACATCGAAATATAATCAAAGAATTTTCATGGTAAATATCCTGTCTAGTTCATTTATCCAAAAGCATTTAAATATATTTAAAGTTGTAAATAGCATTTTGTAGATGAATGTTGACTTTGGCTAATTAAAAATTAAAACTTTATTCTAAAAGGTAGTAAAAGTAGTACAACAGATAGATTAAAACCGTATATTAATAAAATGAAGGTGTTGTTCATCGATAGACTTGCAAACAACTTCCAGCGGACGTCTTTACAATCTTCTTATTGCAAAAATTGTCAAAAGTTTCCAATTCTGTAAGTTGCTAAGAGCCACAAAAAAAGTTTAGTAACAGATCAACATTCGAAAGATATGCCAAACATTACCAATAAGATAGAATCCGCTGCTACCTATCGGCAGCAAAAAATGCTGTTTTAGATACTGTATCAAGCTTACAAGAGGAATCTTCGTCAAACTAATGCAAAAGTTGAACATTATTTGTATCATACGCCATCTTCTTAGTAATTATTAAACATGGATTTAGAGAATTAATTTCTAAAAATTTCGACTTTGATTTGGATATTTTTGTACTAATCTCTAATGGAAATTAATTAGAAAACTTTTGAGTAATCTTTATAACGTATGCCGTATACATATCTTATAGTTAGATCGTATATTGTCCTAGAATCTTTCCAGCCTATTATGAGTGTTTAATTTGATGTACCATCGTATTAATATTCATATTTCTGGCGATTTTATGCTCCATTTCTCACTTTTTCTTCTAGAAGATATTTTTAACTCTGGTGGGGGAGGTAGCAGATGAATGCCTTTTAGCGCTTTAGTGAAGTCGTCCAAAGTATCCCATTAGTCCTTGTGTTTTCATATCATTTTATCCTACAGTAGTACGGAGAATGCTGCTAAAAGATCAAGTTTGACTGTTTCGTAGCAGTTTTATAAATCGAATATCTTCTCCTAGTAAGTTATTGACTTTTTGGTCCCTCCCAATTTTGCGTTCTACTTTCTGATGCTTTCACGATTTTTGTTTTCATTAACGTAGGCATCGCTTCCTCTAATGTGGCGACGAGAACGTGTTGTAATGATAGTTCATCTTTACTCATCTTTGTATTGTTTGTTAATACTTCTCTTCAATTTTAGGCGCGCAGCGTTGTTGTTTAGAATGTGAGAAAAATTCTACTAGTTTGTTAAATCTTTTGAAATATCTTACCGTATTTCATTTTAACGTTTCTTTGTACACAAGTTATGAAGTTTTCTAAAAGTCTTGTCCTGAAGCGTTTTGCTATTTATATACAGTTTTGTATATAAAATTTGTTGTAAATAATTTTCATTATCTATTTCATTGATTATTTTCTTATCGTTGGAACTATTTTTAATTAATTTGTTTGATGTACCTTTAATTGTTGATTTATCGGGTTGCCTATTTGTGCATACCCGTTCTCGTCGCAAAATGTTATTTCATTTTACTAGTCCCTAAGTTTATGTACAGTTTTATTCAGTGGACCACCTTTTGCACCATTTTCCTTACGTGTTTGTAAAATGCGCTGCAGTTGTTATATTATGTTCTTACCTTGCGGATAGCTTTCAGTCTGAGCTTTGATCGTGACATTCTTTGTGCTTTTATTTGAAGTTTTAATAAATAAAATAGGGTTTTCTTCCTTACTGTTGCACCAAATGGTGGATGAATATTCTATAATTATTATTAACCCGGTGATTGTTTATTCATACAAATATATATGTATAGCAATAAAATATTTGATTTAATTTCTTTATTTATGTTCATCTCTGTACTACTGACATACATTTCGTAGCTTTAGATGTCTGTTAGAATTAACTGTAACGAAAATGACGAAATATATTTATCACATAAAGATGAAAATGATTCCTATTAATAGTTAATTGGATGTACTGCTAAGTTTGTGTAGGGTTTTCATATTACCGACCGTAAACGTAAGTGAATGCCTTTAACATATATTTAAGTGTCCACGTATAATGTATGTAAATTTCTGCAACTTCCAAAGGCGAACAGCCTCTGAAACTAATTATGGAGCTTATATTTGGGTGAGAAATTTTGGCAGAATTACTAGCGAATTATGTCTACTATCAGGTCACGACATTTAGGATAGTCGATGTGTTTATGAAGCAATCCAGTAAAGAATTATTTTTTTGGATTTAAAATACTTCCATTCATACTATTTTTCTGCATAATATTACTTCATTTTCTGTTTAATTGGAACTGCTAATGTCCTCAGCATTGATTTGGAATTTTATAACTTTTATGTTAAAATGTTCCGCATTTGCTCATAGTTTACATAATCTAATCTACATTGTTGATTACATTATACAAGTATCTTCACACATCTTAGCAAGTTTTAATATCTGTGACTTTTTCTAGCTTTTTAACTCAAAACTAAATTATCATTTAATAATATTTACATTTACGATTTTACAAAACATCTTTTGTTTGACGTTTTCTCAAAGTTTTCTTAATTTTCTTTACACATTATTAAAACACCCGGTGAATGCCTGATTATATCAGATAATTAAGAACTTAGAACCCTTTATAATATAAACTTTTACCAAACAATGAATTTTCTAAAATGTGAAAAATGTGTACGAAGTATCAAACGCATACTTTCAAGGTAGTTCAAATACAATTACTTATACGTAAACAATTTCAAAATTCTAACACAAGCAAATACTTTGTAAACAGAATATTCGATGGCAATGAAAACAGGGCATAGGTATATTTACTCAATTTAATTAGAATTGTATTAAAGAAATTCTTTAGGAGGAAATGAAAAACTAATTGTTTTCCAATAATTGACCATTATCGTGACCCTACAGAGTTTTCATGGCACTAATTTGAGAATAACCGTAGTAAACAATAATGTGTAACGACCCTGCCTTTATTACCCAAACTAAGGTGTTTAGGCCATTTTTCTAACTTATAAAAAAGGATAAGAGGCACGAATATAGTTCTTTACAGAAATAAAAAGTGATATTCATAAAACATAACGATGCTATTTCCTAAACAGTTGCTTCTATTGTATTATTCCAACTATAGGTTTTACATTATACGGGATAATTTAAGGTGAGCAACTTTAAAGGACATCATTAGTTTCTTTAAATGCTTCACAAATTATTAATATAAAATATGTAAAGAAGAACAATCCAATTATAAATTAATACGGTTATAAATCGTGCTAAGGTGTAGTCTTAGAAGTTAATTAACGAACATTCAAACAATGTTTTAATTTAATTGCTTTTAAATAAATTCGGAAATGTACAATTTTTCCCATTTCAGCTAACTAGGGTATGCTGCCAATAAAAATTAATCTCTAACCACTAAAGTAACTTCATTTACAGCAGGAAAACGCCTGCCTGTACTATTTAGGAACGGGCTAGAAAATGAATTTATTTTCTTAAAAAAGGAAATTCTTGAATTACATTCATCTTTTAGAAATGTGAATATTAATACTCCTCATTCATAACGCATGCATCAGTAAAGACGATTTGACAACCATTATTTATAATACTGCATTTAATACTAGATATTAAGATATCAAATATTTTAGCAACAAGCAGAATAGAATTATCAAATAATTCAAATGAAAATGATAAAATTTATTTTTCCAACAAAGCGGAATAGAATTCTATTGGCGTGGGAATATGTGAAATGACTGGTCAACATTTTTGGAATTATATGGACTAAAGATGTCTCTTAACAGCCCGTCTCTTCTTTATTGAAATATGTCATAGGCTGGGTTTCTATCATTTATGTTCCTGTTGATTTAAAGAATCGCACTGGTTTAGGAAATGAAAATTTATTAATAAGTATTTAACAATAATTTAATTATCCTTTTGATGCATATCAATAATCAATAAGCTATCTACAAGATCCATAACAATACGGTTAAAGTACATCATAAAATCTTCAACGACTATTTAACTCTTTTTTAATAACTCTATATGGTTTTAAACTATTCATATTTCAAGTTGGATACTAATAGAATTGTTCTAGTTAAAACTTCTTTGGTTCGTAAATAATATTAATATGGAAATATTATAAAATATAGGATGTATCTAAAAAGAAAGTAGAGATTTTTTAATAAAGACTACCACTAATATTGACAATAACTTAATATGGATATTTACACACTCTAAATATTCCTCAGCTAATATAGTGCGCTAGTTTAATCTCCGTTGCTAACAATAAAAAACGCGCGCGCATCCTCTAACACTCGCTTTGGAATCGCCTTTACAGCGTCCTTAAGATCTTTGGCCAAAGAAATAAATCGCCGTGTGCTAGTTTGGAGATATAAAGCTTAGGGATACCAAGAAGGATTTTTGTCCAAGTGCTCAGTTACTGCATGACAAACATGTGAAGCGGTACTGTCAGAATGGGGCTTCCCCTGTACAACAAGTTGCCTCCTTTGGTACGTGATCAATTTTCCTAATACAAGACATTTTTGTCATACATTGAAGTGACTGAACTATATATGGGGGCATGTGGATGTATACCATCTCCTTGTATTCAGAGAAGTTGAAGATCGTGGTTTTATTCGCCAACTTCTCTACACGCGTATCTTTTGAGATTGGTTCCTCGCGTTCTAGCCAGTGTGCTGCTTCGTTCCATTTTCTTGTTATAACAGTATATATATATATATATATACAAGGTGACGCAGAATAATGGGAATTTTTAAACAATATACAAAAACCAAGAGTGATGGAAGAAAATCATTTTATTTATAGTAATTGAAACATTAAAACTTGCCAATTAAGAAACTTTTGAAATGCATAGTGGCAGCCATGAGCAAGTGGCTGCACTCCAGGGCAGTGACTGTGAGCTGGTAAACACTCCCCCATTTCAGTAACCATGGATCATTGGAACGGGCAACAGCGTATGTTAGCCATAAAAATATTTTATAAAAACGGTGATGGTTTGAAAGTTGCGTAGAGTGAATTCCGACGTTTTTACAACTTATGACGTCGTAATGCCGTTCCATCAAAACACGCCATAAAAAGTTAGATTAATAATTTTGAAGAGACTACTTTAAAGAAGAAACTAACAGGATGACCAAAAAGTGTTCGTACTGCACAGAACATTGATTTTGTACGCGAGTCTGTCTTACGGAGCTAATGTCCCGGGAGAATGTTCGCAGAATTCTTCATTTAGATTTAAAATTTCATCCATATAAACTGCAGATAGTGCAACAACTGAAGGAAAACGATTACCAGTTGCGATTGCAATTCTGTTAACAAATGATAACAAAGATAAACAATGACGATAAATTTCTAAGCAAGTTGTGGATGTCATATGAGGCCCATTTTCATCTCATAGGTTACGTTAATAAACAGAACTACCGATACTAGGCAGACATAAACCCTAAAGAAGTTCATGAACGCCCTTTACACACTAGTAGTGTCACAGTATGGTGTACTGTCCATTACATTGGACCATCGGACCTTATTTTTTGAAAATTAACGGGGGGTTACAGTAACTGTCAATGCGGATCGTTACGTGGAGATGTTACAATCTTTCGTTACACCTGAACTGAATAATTTCCCACACGTTCAAGAAACCTGGTTTCAACAGGATGGTACGAAATCATACACTGCACGGCAATCAATGGAAGCTCTGCGAATATTGTTCGGTAACCGTGTGATCTCAAGATTCGGTAACGTTTCCCGGCAGCCTAGATCGCCAGATTTGTCCGTTTGTGACTATTCTTTGTGGGACTGTCTCAAAAGTAAAGTGTTCACGACTCGACCAAGAACTATGGATGAATTAAAACAGAGAATTCGAGATGAAACTCACGGTATCCCAGCTGACATGTTGCAGCGGTCAATGAAGAATCTCAACCGCAGATTTTAAGTATGCATTCGTACAGGAGTACCCCACCTAAAGGACGTAATTTTTAAAAAATGATAAATTCCATTAATGTTTCTTAAATGGCAAGTTTTAATGTTTCAATTACTATAAATAAAATTATTTCCTTCCATCACTCTTGGTTTTTGTGTATTGTTTAAAAATTCCCGTTATTTGTGTCACCCTGTATACATATGTTTCATCTACATGGATAAGGTTTTACCATCAACGTCGTCTTCGTCCCAGCAAATCATTTCCAGTGGTGGTAAACATCAACATGATTCTTATTTTGCTCAACAATAAACAATTGTGAATACGAGTACGATATTCCTGAAATATATATGAGCTATCTAATAGTGACATGTAAGTCAATGTGAATATAGCAGCTCTAGTGTCCATTGTTTCCTATGTTAAAGTCGTAACAGATACTACAGATGCTGTCAGTCGTAGCAGATACGCCTTCTCCTTTCTGCAATTCGCAACATTACCGACATCTTTAAATACTTTTTACCAAAGTAACGAGACTCTACGGGACATCACGGATTCATCAAGGACTTTTCCGAGTTCTTCATAGGCAGTGGAAGTGTTTGTGTTCAACCAAATCGAAAACTCAAACGGGTAACGCTGGTTGCAAAAATTAGACATATTAGCAATTTAAAGGCAATCCAAAAGATTTGCACTTGGACTAATTGCACGGGCTCGGCTGAGAAAACTGCAGTTACCAAAGTTATTGATATTTCAAAGGCAAGTACGTAGTTCCTTATTGCGCCGAGACAGTACACACACAACCACTTTTCCAAAACATTATAACACTGCCAATTTTTATTGAAGATCCCTCGTTTAATAGCAAATAATATAGCAAAAAGTAATAAGTTTAACAGCAATGCGGTTATAGTACGACTAAAACAAATTTCGGTAAACAAACCTATATAACGTGACAAAGAAATTTTCAACGGAATAAATAGCTTTGTAAGAGTTAAAAACGTTTAAATTTATGGGCATTTCCCTAATGGCAAACTAGATTGACAATACCTTGCAGAGAAGCCTATGTCAATAGCATATAAGCACCTTACATAACTGCCTCGCATAAATTGCACTATTTTGCTTTACTACGACATGGAAGTAGAAGGTCGGATAGAGAGAAGCTTGAAGCTATACAAGCAAAAGAGCATTTTTAGACATAGCTTTGCTGCAACTATAGCAGACATTTTGACACCACAGATTTTTTCCAACAACAGTTAAAAAGATAATAGGAACATGTTGATTTTTTTTGGCCGCACCCGATTGTTATGTAGTAGGTTGTAAAGGTTACCAACCTAAAATTGTTTTATTAGAGGAAAATTAAGTAACCTTATTAGGCTACTTGTATTTCAGCGCATTAATTGCATCTTTTTATATCTAAACGCTTATAAAAAATAGTCCTAATCCTTCCTGTCAGAAAGGCTCTAAACCTGATATATTTTTCCCTCGTAGTAGTCTTTGAAATCACCAATGTGTGTAAAGAAGTTTCGATATTCATTTTGCACTAACATTATTCATGGCAAAGTGTTCATGCAGAATTTTAAATACCGCAGTTTGTGAAAGATTGCATCTTGCTGCTAATTATTTTATCTTTAGCTACCTTTTTCTTTATTTATTTTTTATATATTTATTCATGAATAATTTGTCAATATGTATTTTTTCTTTTGATATTTTATAATTGTTAATTATTATATTACTACTACTAATGTTTTTTCTATAAAATTATTACAATATTTAAAAAATTTTTGCTGAAGAAGGGTTTGTAAACCGAAACGTTCAAATAATCATATGTCATCAAAATAAGGAAAACAAAATATTACAATTTGAAATATTTTTTCGTCTTTTAATATAACACTAGAATTTATAGCCTTTGTTCCTGAAGAAATCCAAAGATCATCTTAAAAATAAAAGCCAAAATCAAACAATTTTGTAATTTTCTTTATAATTTATAACAAGAGAATCGGACAATTCGCAATTCCTAGAATTGTCGTTTCAACAAGATGGAATCATGCACAAATCACTAAGTTATTATTACTGCATGTAACAAAATACACCTTTTTGAAAAGGTGTATATTCTGATCGAGTATATAAAGACAAATAGATCCTGACAGCTAATGAAGTGCTTTCAGAGATTAGGTTAGGTGTGCTGTAAACTCTGACTTAGCAGATGTCTCTTTTTGGACCCTAGGTCAATTGCAACAATTAAGTAGTCGTTAATAATACCAAAATGTTAATAAAAACTTTGAAACTATTATCTACGAGACCGTAAATGTAAATACGTTTTGCACAGTAATGATAAATAATACGTGAGTTAACAATAACAATCATGTAACGAATTAAATACACAAAATCTAACAAACAATTGTGTTCAGAATATTGAAAATTAGTAAAATAAATAAAATATATCATAAGTACGACATTAGAAGAAAGTATTAAACATTTACTGGAATTTTAAAATAAATTAAAAATCAATTAATCAAAAGTATTAGGTGCAGCTACTTAAAGCATAGTTAATTATAACAACGTCATTAAATAGCTGAATTTGTGTTAAGATCTGTGATTGGTCCAACTAAGGACCTGTCTAATCACAGAGCTTAATAACAAACTCGACTATTTAGCGGCATTCTTATACTTAACTATACTTCATATAACTGTACGTAAGTCAAATTAACAGATTTAATTTTACAACCAGATATAGCTGATACAGAAGTTGACCAACTGCTCGGACACAATTGGTACGGTTGAAATTCTGTGTTTGCACACAGTTTCCTTCCACAATAATCTCCTTTAAAGTCAAAAACAGGGGCATGAATTCAAGCAAGATAGAATAGTTGTGTTATAAAATTAAATAGAAACTAATTTTGAATAAAGTGACGATGTTAAGCTTTAATTTGATTTAATTAGATAAACAATTATGCTAAAATTTCTTATCATAAAAATAAAGTCCTGGAAAAAGAATTAAATATTTGAAAGAATAAATTCGCATTTAAAAGCAAAAAAGGTACATTAAACGTAATTCTAGATTAATTTTAATTTAAAGTCATAATAACCCAACCTAAAATTTTGCAATCAATTAGCGGCCAGTAATTAAAAATTTATGAGGCGTGACATCGATTTTTAAGTCCCATATAAATTAATTGTAAGCGAGATAATTTAATTGAAATAATATGTATTAACAGAAACTACCTCCAAAAATCTGAGTCATGTAATTTTTCTTGGATTTTAAGCTATTGCGGATCGATTGGCGATGAAATAAGTTATTTCCCGTTACCGGTTTGTAGGTAAAGTTGTAAAAAAGTATTTAAATTAGTAGCAGGACTAACTCGTGTGACCCGGTTATCTCTAAAGAAGGATGCCAATGTAGATAAACAAGATTTAAGCAATTAAGGGATTAAAAGTAAAAGTAAAAGAACGATTGCAATATATTAAATTTGAAAAGATTTTCCTTACTTCATAAAATTACGGAAATTAATACATTTTAAGCTATTTATTGTATATCGCATTTATTTACATCGTCCACTAATTCTTTTATCGATTTAGCAAAGACAACACATTTAGTTTTTACAAAATTCTTAATCGATAAATTATATCCTTAGTTTTAAAATACTACAACTTCTGAAATGAAATGCACATCTTTCAAAGCATTAGGATTGAAAAGGATTAATAATTCAAAACCAACTACAACAGTTGTAGCAGTAGTAGTATTTATTCGAAAATACTTACAGTGTATAGAATATTGAAGGCATAAAATACAAAAACACATACAAATAGATAAATAAAATCAATAAAACTATTAAAAATTATGATTGCAATATTCTTGAATATTGTAGAAGGCATAGCCTTGAAGAAAAGTTTTTAGTTTGTTTCTGAAATGTTTTATAGATGTTAAATCTTTAACATCTTTTGGAAGCTTATCAAAAATGAGAAGCCCCGTACATAATATGGATTTTTTATAAATTTCATTTTTAGGCGCATTAAGCTCAAAATTATCGGCATTTCTCGTATCATAACTATGGACATTGTTACTTTATTTGATTTTGACAAATTCTTAAATATAATCGAGGCTGTTACAAGGATATATACATTTGTTAGACTTCATATTTTACTTTTTATAAATAATAAAAGGCGGCTATTTCTTGAACTTATATTGTACAAAGTTCTAAGGGCCCCTTTTTTTCAATTTTGAAATCTGAATTTAGATATCCAGAAGAGTAGAGAAGATTAGAGAGCACGGGGCCACCCACATTTTTATAGTAGTAACTGTTGGCACGCGGTGTGGATGTGAATTGGTGCTTTAATTCGCATTTTCTCGGTTTAATTAGCGGTTTATTAACGTTTTCGCGGGTTCACTGTTTTACTAGCGGTTTATTTCGCGGCGTTTTCCGTTTCATTCACGGTTTAATGTGCGGATTCGCGAATTATTTCGCGGTTTTATTGACTGTTTTCGGTTTAATTCGCGGTGTGTTAGGCGGGTTCGCGGTTTTATTAACGTTTTAATTCACGGTTTTATTCAGAGATTAATTTAATTAATCAATCAATTAATGTAAAAAATCGAAGATCTAATTAAATTGATTTAAAATTCTTTATTTTATAATTAGTCTCGAAGGTAATTTATTGCTTAATTCGCGGTCTCGCGGTTTTGTTTGCGGTTTTTAATCACGGTTTAATCAAGAGACCTTCGAGACTTATACTTATACAAACATGTCTGCATGATTCAGCTTTCTGCAAGCTGTAACATGCATAAAATGACGACGTCACGGCTCGCGACTATAAAACTCTGTATAGTGATTTTGCACATCAAGTTTATTTAAGAAATTTTATGTTCACATTAATTACCGGTTTTTAATTAATGATAGAGGATAACACATAATTCAACTATTTTCATTACTTATTCAGACATTAAATGAATGTAAGAATTATCTTCTAAAGTATACAAAATAGTTTATAAAAATCTCGGCCTATATAATAACTTGACATATTCCCAAAAATATACCTTTTTCAGTGATAGTATCCATATAACCATTTATTTAACCACCTATTGATATATAAATTAGCATTTTAAATAGAAATATTGCATTGAAAAAGGATATTCCATTAAATAATCTTATAGTCTACATTTATAGTATAAAGACATGCATATTTTAAAGTAATGCAACTTTTAAATGTTAAGTTTAAAAATAAAAAATTTAGTACTTTGAGGAATTTCGTCTTAAGAAATAAACCCTTTTATTGTAATAATTATGCATCCAGGCCCAAAATGATAACGAGGATATTGCATTTTTTAGTAAATGTCACTTCTATTATCCACACATACGCATTTCTAATAATTATAGCACTATTTTATCGTTCCAAATTATTTCGCATTTAGCTGAACGTTTCCGGGGGCTTCGTTAACAAACCTTAACAGGTAAAATTATATACTACCATCATGTATATATTATAATTGATTTCCTATGCAATTTCAAACAATGTAAATTTTATTTTAAATATTGTTCATTATATCGATCATCGATAAGTTACTAAACTCTTTATAACAATGCGGTATTGTTATTATGCAAGAACACCTTTTTTTCTTGCCTGCCTCTTGCACTATACCATTCAAATCATTTTAGGGTTTTTAGATAACGTGTCATGTTTTTAAACTGAATGTTTTTAAACAAGTGAAATTAATTACAGACATCCCAATCATTAATATATTTACACTATCTTATTCTTTTAATTAAGAATTAATAAAACGAATTAAATATATACCAACATTTTTAAAATAATTTCACATTGTATTCCCTTTGGGGCCATTATTAATAATAAATGAAATAAAACACTTAGAAGTTCTAGCAAATACGCGTGATTTCTTGCTAGAGAAAGTACATAGTTTATATAAAACAAAATGAATCACTATAGATTCATAAATTTATCAATCAAAGTCAAGATTTATATGATATGTTATAGAACGATTTTAAATCAGATTTACTCATATGTGAATTAGTGTTTAAATTTAAAGACTTCATCAATCGTGAAATAGATCTTGAATTAGAAAATGACGATAGATATTTATACAGACCCAACTTACGTATTTAATTTCATCTAATTTAAGATGTACCCCGATTTTATTTCATATACATTCGAACTTTTCAAATGAACGTTTGTGCGCAACCAACAATGAAATTTGTAGTCGTTATTTAAGGCTTTAAGGTGCCTACAAACGAAATCACTCCTAAAAAGTTTGCAATTTATAATGACATATCTATATCTCGCTTTACCTTCAGAGTAGCATTTCCCATATTCAACTCGGAACCTGAATTAAGCCCAGCTGAACCCTCATGCTTCTATTATTCCAAAGCGCAATGCATTTGGGCTTTATATAATATATATTATTTGTATAATAAATAAATGACGATGTAATAATCCTTTATCAAATTGATGTTTTAATTACAATGTAAATATTTTAATATTTATCAATGAAATAGATTTATTATGGAAAACTTGTAAATATAA
>JAHWXV010290167.1:0-10449 GCA_024586415.1 Phrixothrix hirtus | reverse complement strand
TAAAGATAAATAATAAAATTTTGAAGCCGATTTGTGACTAACTGGTGAGACTTATCGACTTCAACAAAGAGTATATTATTTTTAAAGCTTTTTATTGCCTGTAAAATGACGTATTTTTTATTACATTATGTGTCAAAATAAAAAAGTTACGAAAAAAATAAGTTCTGCACTTGAATGCAGTTGAAATTGAAAAACTCAAATAATTAACAGGTACTTTCGACTGCTTTCTATCTTGAGATGATTTTATGTTTGGAATTACATCACTTTTTACATTGCGTTTACCTGCTTTCATAATTATTTTGGGTTACATTACTGTAACTACATCTGATATTAGCAAAAATAGTTTTAATTGGCCTTATAAATAATTTGCAAATTTTGAAATTTTAATTTGATTGTGTTGTAATTTCATTTGTTATATTTTACAGAATTTAAATAAGTTCTTATTTGTGAACGCTTTTGAATCTTGAAGAATACCAAACGAGCTTAAAATGATTTGAAATTGTTACTTAAATATTTAGTTTTGGTTTGTGTTTAAACACATTTTATTTTGATGCTTGATAACATTTAGTGTTGTATTTAGAATATGACCCTTACTCCTTGTTTACAATTTTCGTTAACATTTTAAATATTAATTTAGTCGAATTCTATTGTTAATTATTTAAATTATACATGTACATAGCATACATACTTACTATACTAACAGTTATGATACACGTAATGGTGATAGCTTTTTTCGTTTCAAAGTCGTTTACTTCGATATCTTGTATTTTAAAATTTTACTTAAATTTAATTATATTCATTTTTCATTTATAACGTTTCTCATATTTATTAATTTCAACATCTAAAAGATTATATTGCAAAACAAGTTTAAGACATTTTTTATCACGCAAATTTAGAAAAAACGAATTATGTTAACATATACCAACTCCCATAAAAAAACGCAACACCTAGATTTAGTTGAGCAGTTTTATTCAAATTTTTACCGACGATGTAATTTATCAGTATAAACAAACGATTAAAGTGTGAAAACAAAAAAACAAATAAAAAGTTTCTTCAATAATTAGTTGCTTCGCTACGATCTACTATGCATTCATTTAGAAAGAATAGCATGCATTCAATCAAGTGATCAATATCGACATGTGGTATATCATTTCAAGCTTCCTGAATTCGCAACCGTAGATGGTGCGAGTCGTCTGCAGCGTGTCTACCTATCACATTTCATACATGTTAAATGGTTGATAAATCAAGCGACTGAGCAGGCCATGGCACGACTATAGTGTTGCCTTCTTCCAAAAAGCGTGTTGTATCCAGTACCGTATGTGCGTACACACTTTCTTGTTGGAAAATGGGATTTTCCAACCCCCGAAGACATGGAAGCACATTGCCGATCGGCTGCGTTTAAGTTACCGTTAACGAAGGCTAAGGGTAATTTGTTACCATAATATGTTGTACTCTATATGATCACTCCTAGTGTGAGGGCTGTATTGCGTTCCATAGAAAATGTTGAACTTTTGCATTCTCCACGCATCCACCTAACATTCATATGACCGTCGTGATCCCCTAAATAAAATTGAGATTCATCAATGAACACGATTTGATGTCGTTATTGTGCAAACTCATTCTTTCGTTGCTCCATTCTAGTCTGCAGGGACGGTGAAGTGGAGTTAGAGGAAACACAGAAATGGACGGTACGAATGCATTTAATAAGATTTTATCCGCCAATAAACAGATGGTATTGGCATTCTGCATCCTACACCTCTCACCCAGTCTATTGAAATTAACCGAATTGTGGAAAATCTGTCTCTTGTGGCCAAAAGTCTTAAACGACGTTTTTCACAATCTGTAGTCCACCGAGGACATCCAGGTTCAGGACGATGTTATTGAACTACTTCTTCGGATTATATGGAACAACATCTTGCCACCATAGCAACATCAGGATTTACATGAACAGCAATATGTTTAAGCCATGGTCCGGCCTCTCTTATGCCAATAAAACAGTCACGTTCAAAATCATTTAATTAACGCTAATTTCACATTGACGAACTCCCAGCATTCTTAAATGTTCAGAAGGAAATAGTGTACAAAAATTTTGCAAAATTGACAGTTATTACACACCAATTGTTTTATTTCATAAAATTTATTGTTACTGCATGCAAACAAACAAACAAATCAAAATAATATAACAACAATCGATAGATAGATTTTATTAAAATTTTAATCATTACTTTGTTTCATCAAAACAGGCATTTTCTGAAACCTTCATTAAAATTGATTGCGATTTTTATGGAAGTCGGAATATAATTGATTTAGGGAATTTTGTGATAATTGATAATACTAATGTTTTGCCATTTGAATATAAAAGCTTTGATAATTTTCTATTTAATGTTGACGTTTATTAAATTCATTGTTAATGTTACCAACCTTTCAAAATACCGTTCAAATTTTTTTTGTCGCCAATGTTATTCGTAGGTTTCTTGGAAATGACTTTTAAAATTCCTTGTTGTTTTATTTAACATTATTTAAATATCCAATAATACAGGTGTAATATAAATAATACTCGTAAAATACCTAGATATGGTATAATATTTTTAAAAATGCTATGAATACGTATTAGACAAATTAGTTCGGCCAGGAATTTAACTCCAGTCCTTTAGGTTGGTATTCACAAACTTATTTCATTCTTCTAGTATTTAATTGAGCTTTGTGGTGTAGTGGTAAGCGCACTAAAGTATAATTATATTTATCAAATTTTTTTAAATATTTGCGTAGTTTGTGACTATAATTTACATCATATTAATTACTCCATATTCAAATAAATACATTAGTGATTACGCTAATTTAAGGTACCGTACTTTTTAAAATGGGGAAGCTTTGAGGTCGTAGAATTTTCTGCCTGTTTTAGATTTCGTGCATACTACAGGGTGGAGACACCGAAATATTTTGTTTAGTTTTCGACATATTGAAATTACTTTCAGTATACATTCATATGGCGATGGGGGCACATGATAGGGCGGATTACAGTCATGGCGGCCATTTTTAAATCCGCTATCTTGGAATTAGGTCAACATTTTTAAATAGAAAGAGGGTTATGTGGGATATCCAATGAATAGCACTTGAAGCCACGAGTGCAATGCTGTTTTTATTTCCCACCTAGTATGCACCGTTCCTGAGTAATAGGCGTTTTTCTTTTGTTACAATTGGCCAACACACAACATAGGCAGGTACTACAGGTCGTTTCAGAGTCTGTTCAAAATGTTGTCACCCATGCTGCACTATGAGTTGGATCCGTTTCGGCCAGTCCTCATGCACTGCAAACAACACCGCTGGTTCAACTCCATTGCATCCTCTCGAATCCGATGCTTGAGGCGCAGCAAATCTCCGATTTTACTGGAATAAAGCATGGCTTTCACATGACCCCATAGGTAGAAGTCCAAGGGAGTGAGATCAGGGGACCTAGGGGGCACTTCACTAGACCCCTGTGCCCAATCTAACCTGCCAGGGAATTGTTCGTGCAAGTAGCCTCGTACGTTATTTCCGTAATGTGCAGGAGCACCATCCTGTTGGAAATAATCGGTTAATGATCCATCCTCTGAGCACAGAGACGGGAATATTGACTCACGTAACAGGTGCAAGTACTCCGCAGTGTTGAGAGTGTCCTCAATGAAGAATGGACTCACTACCTGCTGCCCCCAAAAGCGACACCACACCATCACTTTCGGTGCTCCGATCATGTTTGCTGCATCTATCCATAGGGGGTTTGTGTCACTCCAGTATCGATGGTTTTGCTTTTTGATCCCATCGTTAAAGTAAAAGTTTGCTTCATCATTGAACAGGATCTTGTGAGGCAACCGAAGATTGTCATGAAACATACCTGTTACCCACTCTGCAAACTCCAACCGGCGATTAGGATCATCCTCTATGAGGTGCTGATGGAGTTGCAATTTGTAAGGGTGCCACTTGTGTGTTGTGAGTACGCGCTGAATGGAGGTCCTACTAATACCTGTCTCCAACGACAGACGTGAGATACTGAGATGAGAGACTTTGATAAAACTGGCGAGTATAGCAAATGTTGTTTCCTCCGTTCGCGCTGTTGTGGTGAGCTTCTTTGATGTATCTGTCACGGGCACTGTTTATCTGAATTTCACTAAGAGTTTTTCCACTGTTCCATGTGCAATAGGGGCTCTTCTGGGACGTCTGTTGTTGAAATCAGCGGCGATGGCTTTGGTACTTCTCCCTGCAGAGATGAGGATGACTTCTGTCCGCTCTTGCAGCGTTGGATTCTCAGGTGGATCCATACCTGTAACAAAAGATAAAAGCCTATTACTTGCGAACGGTGCATCCTATGCGGGAAATAAAAACAGCGTTGCACTCCTAGTTTCAAGTGCTATTCATTTAATATCTCACACAATCCTCTTTCCATTCAAAAATTTTACCTAATGCCAAGATAACGGATTTCAAAATAGTCGCTATGACTGTAAACCACCCTATCATGTATCCCCCATCGCCATATGTATGTATATAAGACCAAAAATAAACAAAATATTTCGGTGTCTCATCTAAATGGCCCACCATGTAGTTTAAATACTTAAAAGATGAATACTAGCCATCTATTGGAAAAATAAAGTAATAAGTAAGACAGCAAAGTGGTGGATCTGAAATTAAATAAATAGCTTGAAGGAATGTTTTTTTAAATTTGTCTAAAGAATTTTTTTGTAGTTTTAAAAATAAATGTATATAAAACATAATTTGTAATTCACGGACAGCTAACTCTAAGGTATACATGGCCTAACAAATGATAATGAAATGGCAATAAAGTCTGCAACAAGTATCTACAGAATGGAAATTTCTATAATTTTCACAACTTCAATGATCTTTATGTTTTATAGTTAAAAAGAATATCTCCAGCAACTTCCACAGTAATAGTTTCAACAGGCCGACCTGATCTTGAATCGCCTTTCAGAGATTTTAGGCCAAATCTAAATAACTTCGTCCATTCATAAGTTGTTAATTTTGAAAGCCACTAATCTCAGCATACTTCCAGAATTTTACACAATTTATGAACTTTTCCCTGCCTTGTCATGAATATTATTACGAAATGATAATCAATTGAATTCGTTTTTCTGTACAGCCGTCAATAACTATCAAATGTCTTATTGTAAATTGACATTTAATATTCCAAGGTACGTGTGAATCAAAAAAGGAAATCAAAGAAGATGTAACTGGAAACGATTTGGGCAGTAGGTTTGTGTTATTTTTTCAAAATAAAACCAATCTAGTTTAGATTTAGCAATAAATATACAAGTATCACAGATCTTCTCTTATTTCAGATTACAGCTCACCAGGAGATTTCCTAGACGACCAATCCATTTTGTTTAATTTTTATTTATTTTGAACTACAAATTGAGCTACCTCGATATGCGACTATCTGGGATACATGTTTTCGTTCTAGGAAATTCTCGTAATAGTTCGCAATAATTCAATAAAATTTTTGATATTGTTCTTTATGTTAAATTGCAGAAATATAGGATTTTGATTTCATTTTTTTAAAATTGGACTTGACTAATAATCTACACTGTTATGTATCAAATGAGGCAACTTTCACCTTTGTCTAATATATTACAACATAAGGATTTCCTTGACGGTTTGTTTGTTAAATAAGATAAAACTGTTATTTGCTAAAATGTAATGTTTGTTTTTAATCCTATAGCCCAAGTGGTATTACTTGGTACTTTGTGAATATACATATAGGGGATGATTAAAACTAAAATAATTAAGCATAAATTTCGTAATACAGGATAGTTATGATGGTTCTATTAATATCAAGGAGCACTATATTAGAAATAAATTGAGTGTAATAATGTAACAATTTGGGTATGTGGAACACGAACGGTATTAATGATGGGGTGTCGGTTTTGATTGATCAGCGATGCGGTGGTTGTGCCAGCATCTGATAAGTGTGTGTGTGGGTCAGCAATTGCTTGCAGCGGCCGGTCAAGACACCGTTATCAGTCCGGGCCTGCCTCAAGCGTTGGGCTCCATGCTCCACATCGCGTTAATTAAACACCGATTGATGTTCCGAAATCGGAATTATGTCAATTTTTCTTTAAAAGGCGCCTTTTTATTTTTAATTTAAAATATATATTTCGTATTCAAATCATGAAACCAAGTTTATTTTAAGATTTCTGTTTTCTAATCAGATATTGAAACGGAATTTATAGGGAATGGCCTCCCCAGGAGGTGCGGTCTGTGCGTGAAGTGATCGAGTAAGTGCTGGCCGACTGACCTGTCCTTGTGTCCGTTATATTGTCATAATCCTAAAGCACTTATTAGTTCATTAGAAATGATACGTCTCAACTTTGTTTAGCTTTGATTTTAAAAAATTATCGAGTAAACCAATAAAGGATTACCGAATCTCTTAACTTTTGCTTAACCTTTACGCGAATAAGGATTCTTATGTTCTTTAAAAGAGTACTTCACATGCTACTTTATATATTTAGAATTAATTAATTGAAATTATTAACTTACTTATGATAATGAAGTGTACTGGTGACAGCAATGCTGCTTATTCGGCAAAAATGATACTATTAATGAAAGCAACGCAATTTTATTTAAGTTAATATCAGAGTTTCATTATTAATTATTCGTTGTAATGCTTACAAAAGTAAAGATAATATATGTCCCTAAAATGAATGACACACTTATTAACGGACACTAAAATACGAAATATAACCTTTCACGGTATTAAAAATAACAGAATTTGCATTAAATAGCTACTATTCTACTGTTACGGTGATTTTTGTAACCTATATTTAAAAAGTAATAAATAATTAATCGATTACGAAATGCCAGCTTACAAGATACTCAAATTAGTGCTACCCAGACATTAATTTTGCATATTCAAATCTTTTCCGGCTTCTCAAATAATTAATTGACCTAGAAACCATCATTATCTAGTTACACGAAATAGTGGGATCTTTAAAAGCAATTACTCTATACCTCCAACTAGTATACATAAAAATATTTTAGAGGAAATCATTTAATTTATAGTAAGCTTTTACGAAATCTACCGTTCTTAAATTGTAAAAAAAAATAAATTGCTAATGACCTATTCTGGTTCACTAATTAAACTAATTATATTTATTTCTTTCTAATTAAAATGAATGCATAATTAAGACTTCTGTTTGTTTTCAGCTAGCAACTTTAATAAAAGCAGAAGAAGTAGAAGTAGTCGAAGCTATACCAAATTCAGAAGATGACCATGGAGTGCAAGATCGAGAAGGTAATGAATCAAAACCAGATCAATTAGCATTAGAAACAGATCAAGATGGATCTTCATCGAAAAAGATTAATTACAATACTCCATCAAGGGGTAATCCTGTTAATATACCTGCACGAGGTGGACCGGGTCACTTAGGCCTAACTCCTCCTCATCCTGGAGGGAAACCATTTGGTATACAAGGTCATGGAAAACAGCCAGGATTTGATCATAATTCTTACAATGGCCCTCCACCTCCGTTACCGAACCAACAGCATGCTATGGATAAGTACGGTACGGGAGGCGACATATGGCCTGCTCCTGCACCTGAAATGCCGAAAATAATATCACTAGATGTTAAATGCGAGAAAAATTTAATGAAGGTTTATTTAGGATTCGATAAACCTTTTTATGGAATTGTTTTCAGTAAAGGGCATTATAGTAACGTACATTGTGTACATTTACCAGCAGGTTTAGGCCGCACTTCATCTCATTTTGAAATAGGAATTCACGCCTGTGGAACTTCAGGAAATACCGAAAATGGTTTATACGGATACGGTGCCGAATCTGGCTCAGGAACTTACTTTGAAAATATTATTGTTATTCAGTATGATCCGCAAGTACAAGAAGTATGGGATCAGGCTAGAAAATTGCGATGTACTTGGCACGATCAATACGAGAAATCCGTTACTTTCCGACCGTTTCCTGTTGATATGCTGGACGTGGTTAGAACCGATTTCGCTGGTGATAACGTCGGTTGTTGGATGCAAATCCAAGTTGGAAAAGGCCCTTGGGCTTCGGAAGTTTCTGGGTTAGTAAAAATTGGACAAACAATGACTATGGTGTTAGCAATTAAAGATGATGATTCCAAATTTGATATGCTTGTGCGCAATTGCATGGCACATGACGGTAAACGAGCTCCAATACAATTAGTAGATCAAAAAGGATGTGTAACTCGACCTAAACTGATGTCTCGGTTTACTAAAATTAAGAACTTTGGAGCTAGTGCGTCGGTTCTTTCATATGCACATTTTCAAGCATTTAAATTTCCGGATTCTATGGAAGTACATTTTCAATGTACCATACAAATTTGTCGATATCAATGTCCTGATCAGTGTTCTGATGGTAATGTACACGGATTGCACAATGGATTATTAGATGTATCACATGGAGGTCAAGATACCGCCTATGGTCCACCGTCTCTTCCACTACCATTAGAAGCTTATCTACAAGCAGGACGACCTAGGGATGAAAGAAGACTTAGAAGAGCAGTTACTAGCGATCCAGAAAAAGAAGTCGGTGTTAACAGAGTAATTCGTGTTGTATCTACAGGTGATTTAACGTTTTCGATAGATGAAAACGGAACTAGTACGGCAGCACCGACTATGGTATTTCCCGCAAAAGAAGAAGCAGTTAATTCAGGAGTAATCTGCATGACTACGATAGGATTTACTGCAACTCTTATAGTTTTACTTACTATTTTAATAGGTTCTTGTCTTATGTCCGCCTTTTTATGCGTTAAATTGAAACCGTTTTCAAAATCTGACGATCATAACCTCCAAACTTCAACAAATAAGAACAAGAACAGTTCAATTAAAAATTGCTTTTATTCATAAATTTTTTTGTAGTTTTACAATTCATACATACGCGCGAAATATGTGCTTGATCATTACAATAAAAACCTAGTTAATGTAATCCACCTAATGAATAAGACTGTCCATTAAAAAGGTTTATTCGTTTTGATCATGCACTATATACATATATCTTCAATGACGTTTTAAGATATTTTAGTTTGTTGTAAGTAATCGATTTTTAACTTAGACGAAGGTATCCTTAATTCGTCATTGCTTCCCATAAATCAAATTTAATATCGTTACCCACGTATAAATAACGATGACATTATTAAGAAATTTTGACAATCATTTTGGATGCTATTAATTACAGTAGAATTATTAAGGTACCATTTGCGACGGCTTTACTAGGTATATTGTTAATTTGTACAGTGATATGTAAATATTATTATAAATACATTTAGTAGTAAAGTTCCATATTATACATTTTAGACTTTGGAATTTGGACATGGTCTTGGTTGGTTATGGCTACTTTCAGTTTGCAGTAGCATATAAGAGTCAAATATTTATATTAAATTAAATCGCATTAATTTATTATTTTATTTATTTAATTTATATTTAGGTTTAAGTAGGTTAGTTGAATACGTCTACTCTACAGTACCTGTAAACATTCTCAAATTAATATTTGTACTTTAGTTTGTAAGTACGGTGTAAAAAATATTGCACAAATGCTTACAAAATTTAAAGTTGTTTTATAATTTAGTAAATATTTTACTTATTTATTACTCTTTTAAAAAATTTAATATTAGCAGCAAATTTTGTTATATTTATTTTAATGTTGTTTCGTGATTAAGTCACTTTTATATTGTATTTGTAATTGTTTGTATCTGTTACTTTTGATGTCTGTTTTGAATAAGAGAATAACTGTGTATTATCCATTCAGTTACAATAAAAACGATGTAAATTACTTAGTTGTTCCATAAGTTATACTGGGGATGTATTATTCGATTTAAATAAAATAATAACAAATACTCTGATGAAATATTTGTTATTATTTTCAGTCTTTCCCAAGAGTGTTGTAAAAATTTAAAATTTGGCTTTGAAGTAGATCAGACATATTTAAAATCAAAAATTAGCAGTTAAATTCTAATTAATTAAACCACCACCTTTAGTTACAAAACTAAAACAAAATATTATTCTAATACTATAACTACAGGGTCATCGAGAAAGAGTGCAGACTGCTGGCTAAGCAACCAAATTTACAAATTGTTGGTACTGAAATTAAAAATTAAATAATACTAAAGTTACCACATAATTATTTTACTATAGGCGTCATATATAAATGATGATTAGGAGGCTTGGACTTCATTCAAGTCTTCTTTGAAGATCGAAAGTGTTATGTAAAAGAATGTTATATACCAGGCTTATTTATTCTAAAAACAATTTGTTTACCAAACATTTTAACTAAATATTAAATTTTAACAATGCTCATGGAGAAAATTGAGAATAACAGTAATAAATATTTCATAAAATAATTTGTTATTGTTTCATTTAAATTGAAGATGTAAATTACACTTCTTATATTAATTGTTACTTGGGTCATCATTACATTACTACAATGCG
>JAHWXV010290104.1:0-10567 GCA_024586415.1 Phrixothrix hirtus | reverse complement strand
TCTGATCTAAGTGCAAATATATTCTGATCTAACTTAAAATGAATTAACAGCTCTATTTATAATATAATATGTGCTTAGTTAGCATAGATAACACATTGTCCATTCTATACTTTAATTGTCACATAAATTGTATATATATTAAATCTTTTAAATCTGATTGTCATTTAAGAGTAAAACACAAAAATATTATCAATGAAACTTAAATTAAATAAACTTTATTGTTAACAATTGGTATTGCCAATAAAAATGAAGCAAACGGAACATCTGTTTTCATCTTATAAAATACAACACTGTAAATATGTTTGTATAAGGAATACAATTTTATAAAGATCGTCAAACTTGCTTTATTGTTATATAACACCTGTGATTGCATCTAAAATGTTTCATTATGATGTAGACATATTAAAAAGTAATATGCAGCATAAAATAGTGGCCATGTTAGGAAAAATTTTATATAATCGTACAATTAAGCAATTTCATCTGCAGTCGCCTAAGAAATAAACTAAACTGTCTACAAAATTTCTTAAAATTGCACTAATCAAATATTAAATTCAAAAAATTAATTTTGGCTGTACATTTCAAGTATTTCAATTTATGAACTGGTTGACTGCCCAGAGTATCAAATGTCGTACACGCATATTTTGTCTATAGGGCCGCACGTCCTGGTACAATCTTTACCCCTGGTGCAACCGGCTCCTTTTGCATTTTATATACAGGCGGTAAAAACATTAACTCTTGTACAGGTGTTGCTAGCATCTTTTATGTTGTTTAATGAATTGTTTTGCTGAGTACCATATATGGTACTCATGGCGTCATAGACCAGATTCACATTTGGTGAGAGCTATCTGTTTTACAAAAGGAATATTTATTCGTATTTCTGTAATTTAAAACAGAATTCAATAACTGCAAAAAGTACAAGTTAAAATTTAGTTGACAGTGATTTAAGACTTGCAGTGGTTGTGTTTTCTATTGTGTTGTCATTTTTGTGATGGAGCCTAACAAATAGCAGCGTTTAATATACATATATGTAACTGTAGAAGCAGACAGTAATTTTAACGCGTGATCAGATTTTGTGGACACAGATGCTGATTCTGAATTTATAACAGATGCCTATGACGTGTCTAGCATAACAAGTTCAGATTCTTCTGATAATATACAACAGATCGGGCCAATAAATATATCTACATCTGATAACTGGATGGAACCCCAACAAAATAGACTTCAAAATATTGTGTACAGTCCAAATAATGATGACGTGGGTGTCAATCCAGATGTAATAGAAATAATAGTGTCTGCAGCTCCATACGACTTTTTTTATTTATTCGTCGATGACGAAATAATAAGCTTACTGGTAAGGGAAGTCAATTGCTTTGCTGACTATAAGCGTAATGATCCGAATATTCACAATAAAACTTGGATCACGAAATGGACTCCAACGGACGCTACAGAACTACGAACATTACTGGGTATTATTATGTAGATGGGGTTAGTAAACATGCTTTCAATTGCAAACTAAGGGAAGTAAGCAACACTATATAGATGTGGTCTTCCAGATTACATGAGTAGGAATTGCTTTGAACTATTATTAAGGTAAGTCTGTTGTGCTTTTCATGATTTGCTGATTAAGGCTGATTATTTTAGTAGTTTTCATATATCCGATAACTTAAGTGCCCCAGAAAATAACAGGTTATATAAAGTACAGCCTGTTATAAATTTAGTCGTTATGAAGTTTAACTAAGTCGTTTTTCCAGAAGATTCTGTATGCATCGATGAATCGATGGTGCCATTTTTAGATCGTTTATCTTTTAAACAATTTATACATAATAAGAGACTTCGATATTGTATTAAAATTCTTATATTATGTACTAAAAATTTTTATACTCTTCAATATAAAGTGTACTCAGGCAGAGAAGCTGTACCGGGAATGCCGTATCAGATAAGGTTGTAATGGTGTCAATGGAACCATATTTAGACTTCAGTCACATACTGTTTCTGATAATTTATACACTAGTGTACTATTAGCTGAGAAACTGCTGGATCGATACTTGCATCTCGTTGGAACACTTCGCAGTAACAGGAAACGCAATCCAACGTGGGTGACAAAAAGAAGTTAAAAATAGGCGATATTGTTGCTCGAAAAAATGATAAAGGAGTCACTGTATTAAAATGGAGAGATCGTCGTGATGTCCATATGACTAGTACACAACAATTGAATACAAGAATAAATGTTACTCAAAGAAGAGGCGGCACTAAAATCAAACTTCAATCGGTAGTAGATTACACAACGAAAAATCCTTTGTTGATATCTCCGATCAAATAAGCTCATACCACTCGGTTCTTAGAAGGTCAATTAAATGGAACCGAAAAGTAGTATTGGATTTGTTACTCAATACTGCAGTTGTAAATGCTTTGTCAGTTTATTCCATTGTAACTGGAAAACGCTACAAAAATTGCAGAATTTAGGGATTCTATATTGGAATATATGTTAGTCGAACGCAATAAAAGGGCGTCATCAAGTTCGATTGTCCACGTATTAGAAAAAATGGAGAAATGGGGTCGTTGGGTCCAATGTTATATGAGTATTGTGAAACAGAATGGAAGATAGACAGCCCAGAAAGAAACCACACGCTTATAGACTAATGTAGCTATGTAACAATTTTATATGTAACAATTGTTTTTTTGAGAAATACTCAGCCAACGTAAAAATAAATTGATTTATAATATATTATTTTTGTAAGATTAATTGGTGTTTTGTACCATTAATAAATGCGTTTTGTAATATAAAGTAATTTCTTTTATAATTTGTAATCTGGCCATTTTCGTCACTGGCTAAAAATACTATTCTGATCTATGAGGCTACACATTCAATTTACCCATATAAAAATAACAGTCTGGGTACCCATACAGATGTACAACTTCGATAAATTCAAACAATGCTGAGTATCAGTTTTGGTACTCGCTTATGCTATAAGTACGTT
The DNA here is from genome assembly GCA_024586415.1 of Phrixothrix hirtus. NCBI lineage: Eukaryota > Metazoa > Arthropoda > Insecta > Coleoptera > Phengodidae > Phrixothrix > Phrixothrix hirtus. The sequence continues at coordinate 7,589 of JAHWXV010290104.1, read as the reverse complement.
TACTCCGTGTACCACATATGGTCCTCAAACAGTATTTGGTAATATCAAAAAAACATATGCGACGGTCAACCTGTTAAAATGTATATTAAACGCAGGGCGCATTAAAATTTTGTTATATATTTAGCATATAATTTAGAATACATTTTTCTTGGCAATAAAAACTGGCTTCGTATTACTCACGCCAGTTGAGTAAAGATAGATACAGAATTATATTAGTTCGTTTATAGCTCCAACATGTTTCTTAGTCTTTGTTATTTAAAAGACGCGAATTACTACTATTATAAATTATAAATCTAACGAACTTATTAGTTTTATTTTTGTAGCACCATGCAACAAAATATATGTATAATAGCATAGACACACTGACTTAGTAATATTATGATAAGCCTTTATCAAATAATTATAAACATTTTAAGAAACAGTTGTATAATGTTTTTTAAAATGTTTGTTAGGGGCCGTCTAAATAGTTATAGAACTATTCGATACTAGTCTTCAAAACTTTTACAGAACTTCTTTAATTACTAAATTATTTTATAAGCTGTGCCCATTTCAGGCATATAATGCTGTGAGAAGGTGTTGGAAATGTTCTTGATGGGAAATATTGTTTTATAACATTTGTTATATACATTTTCTTTTGGCGTTTATAAAACTATTAATTGCTAGTTGGGAAGAAGTATTGTGTGTTTTTATTTTTTCAATAACGCTTTTAGTTTAAAAATAATGAAAAGAAACATCAAATTAATTGTATAAAATAAGCAGTATTTTCTCTTAATGGCTAAGTTTTTACCGTTTTTTGATAATTTTTACTTCCACAATAGATAGATAGATTGATAGATAGATAGATAAAGCAGTAATCGACAAAAAGGTCATAAAAATTAAATTGACATATAAAAAAAGGTTTTACAATTAATGTATACAACGAAAAGTGGCCTGGATTCTACTTGCAAGTAATGAATCAAAATTATATACCAAAACATTTTCAAAGCTGCAATACGTTTTACCTAGTACTTACCTTTTCAGTCTAATTTTAAAAGTTACTATGCTCGAGGATCCTTTAATGTCACTGCTAAGAGCATTATAGTATTTGCAATCATTGAAATAGAACTTTTTTTGGTACAAGGTTGTCCGATGCCTGTCTGGGGCGAGCAAAGCCGCATTTTTGGTATTATAATTATGATGATCATGGTTAGTTAAGAATAGTTTTCTATTCTTAAAGATGTAAATACACAGCTTCAAAATGCATAGGCGGTTAAAATGTTGAATTTCTTAAAAGCCTCTTGACATGACTCTCTTAGTTTTAACCCCCCAACTATTCTGACCGCAAGTTCTTGTAGACGAAGAACCCGAAGAATTTGAGTACTTCCGCTATATCTAACAATTCCATATCGTAGTACAATTAACGGAGCGAGGACTCGCTACAATAATTAAACATAGAGTATAAAGCATAGCAGGTGCTACACAGTTTAGCGCAAAGTATGTCTATACGAGAATCCCATAATAGTTTCGAGTATAGAGTTACTCCTAACATTTTAGTGATCTTGTCACATTTCACTACGTCAACTGAGTTTTGAAAAAAAGGAAAATTAGTGAATTCCAACTGTCTAGACCTATTAAATAAAAGAGCCGTGGTTTTATTTTTATTTATGTTGAGAAAATTTTTTTCTGACCACTTCACAATTTTATTGTACACCGTTTTACCACTCGTTCTCAATTTAGTTAAGTTATTTTCAATTATTAAAATATTAGTGTCATCGGCATAACCTATGACATGCGTATTAGAATTTCTGAATAACTGAATAATATCATTTGAAAAAAGCAAATAGAATAACGGCGCAAGAATACATCCCTGGGGAACTCCTTGTTGGATCTTAAGATTTGCACGCTTTCCATTATTTATTTGAACAAACTGCTCACAGTTCTCTAAATATGATTTAACCAAATTATGTGGTGTCCCTCTTATTCCATATCTACACAACTTTTCCAATAGCAATTCGTGTTTGACGCAGTCAAAGGCCCGAGAAAACTCTATAAAAAGACCTAGCATAGAGCGACGCTTGTCTAGTGCATCAACTATTTTTTTTTAAATACGCAGAGTGCCGTTTCCGTACTTTTGGTTTTTGTAAGCCCATATTGAGAGTAGTTTATTTTTATTTACAAAGTGTGTTGATAGTTCCTTTATAACAAGTTCAAACAATTTAGAAATAGACGTAAGCAAGCTAATAGGCCTATAGTTGGAGTATAAATTAGAATCCCCCTTTCTATATAAAGGTAACCCCTTGGCGAGTTTTAATTTAGTAGGGTAAATTCCTTTTGATATTGATAAATTAATTAAAAAGGCAAGGATGCCAGATAGCTCTATCTTACATCTTCAACAGATCGTTTGAAATGTCGTCTATACCACATGAATTAGAATTTTCAAGTTTAGCTAGAAAATTACAAATACCTTGTTTGCAAACTGGGGTTATAAAAAAAGTTTTATCGGAAAAGTAAATAAGTTATTGAATAAAATTATGGTTAATTGTAAAGCGATATGAATCATTTCCGATCAGTAATTTTGACATTAAAATTGCTAGCAACTTTAGAATCGGCCAGCCGTTTATCGTTATCAAAAATCTCTACTTGCTTTTTGTCAAATTCTTCTTTTAAATTTTATTTACGATAGACCACATGACCTTTAATTTATTTTGTGATTCGTTAATTTGATTTTCAAAATAATTAATTCTGGCTTTTCTTAGTTTAACTCGGTATTGACGATTTAATGTTGCTCTTACCTTTTTGTGGCGCCTGTCACGTTTCGCTAGTTCAGAAAAAGAGGTAACGTTTTTTTTTAATTGCAATAATTCTGGATTCGATTTATATATTTTTTCAGATTTTCTTTTAAGGAAGCATCGTTGTAACGTAAAACATTGTTCAAGGCAGAATAAAACGATATCTGAGAATATAAAAAGGCCGTATTGGGACAGGACTCGACCAACACTTCGATCCAATTTTCAGATATCAGATATTGAGTAAAACGTGTTACATTATTGCTACATTAACTGCGTCAATACACGTATGCGTTCGACGTTTTATTGAAATTACTATTAAATACAATTTGCAAAAATTGAGAATAATAATCAGACACTGTAAGGTTCATAACCAAACCTTTAAAGATTAAATTATCAGCGATTAAAAAATTATCAATGCACGTACTTGACATGCAGGTAACTCGTATCGGTTCATTATTTGTCGTAGTAATGTTATAAAAATGAAGAAGACCATTTCGTAGTGTCAGATTACTATTAACTTCATTAAAATCTATATTAAAATCTCCACCTATTATGATGTTATAATCTAATTTTTTAACAAATGACAACAGATCTTGTAAAGATTTAAGAAAATAGAGAAGCTGCCGGACGGTGGATGATATATTACAATTATAAACGTTTTAATACTATTTATTTTAATACTAGCACATTCTAACACACCCTCTACACAAAAATCCGTAACATTAACTTCGACACAATTGATATTAAAATTGTCATTTATGAATATTGAGACACCTGCGTGACCTAACTGTGTGCGACAAATATGAAGCACATAAGCTAAAGTTTTGCAATTTAATTTCTTTTAGTCGCAGCTCATTTTGCCAATGTTTGGAGATTAACAGAAAGTTACATTAGATATCACTAAATACATTATCAAGAACTAAAACTTTGTTACTTAAACATTGAACATTTTGATGACATATTGTTAACGGTTTGGATTTTTGAAAAGTGGATAATCAACATGCTTGAAAACATACACAATTATATAAATCTAACTTAATAAATCAAAATGAAGTTTTTTAATGAACTACATTTACACTCAGTGTTTATCAATACACATTACAATGACTTGTAATATAAGTAGAACTGGAATAAGCGTACAATGATGTCATAGCAAACTGGTAATATAGTTTGTAACAATGTTTATTGCAAATCGGAGGTTCTTAAAGAATTTTACAAGAATTTTTCTAAATTCGATTGTGCCTAAATTAAAGATGTTTAATTTTTATTATTTTTTTTGTGAGTGTATGGGACCCAAGGAATACGTGGTTAAAATTACTGCAACTATTTCAAAGCAACCCTGTATACATTGAAAGTTACATATCACATTGAATGCCAAATTAAATATACAATAGCATTACGATATAAAAAAATATACAATAATGTATTCAATAGTAAATTTTTTGAGCTATCCTTTTATAACTTCTTACTAATTTGATTACCATTACATTTGCAGGACTTTCCAGTTTAATACCAGACAGCGTTCATAGGTGTCGGTGGTAGTGGTTGTTAGTGTATGTAATGTCATTACTTCTATAAGGAATATCTAGACACGTTGCATGATACAGTCTCTTGGTTATGATAAGTTCATTTGTAATAGCCCCACAATAAGCATTAGTACTAATTCCATTTTCACCGTTTATGACAAGATTTTCTAGAATACTACTTTAAAAATCTTATCTTCAGTTGCGACTTGAAAGCTTGTAGAATATTTAAGGTAATTTAATGCCCTTTTACGCGAACTTAACGGCTTCTCTGCAAAAACGCGTTAAAGCAAGTTACAATGAAAATCTCTTAAGTTAAGGAGCGTTTTGCGTGTCCAGCCATTTGGATGGGTTGCGGTTACAATTCTCATTTCAAAAATTAAGGTGAATAATAATTTGATCATTTATGAACACTACTTGCATATCTATATACGTAAGAGAAAGTCATGTGTTGTCTCACACCAGATTTTTAAAAATTTAATTTATAATGTTAGGAATATTTCACTCCTTGGTTAAAATTCTTCATTGTTTGTACATATTAATTAACAATATGTTATATAGGAACTAAAAAGTGTCTTAATTTTAAAAATTAATAAAAATTTCGTTACCGTTTCACAATTAGACAACTTGGCCATACGTTTAGGAATGTTTAGCAACATTAGTGTAATTATTACGCCTTAGTTAAATGATACAATAGTTGTGTTTTTCGTATAACAATCATTTTAATTTAAACAACATTGAATGAGCAAAATACTCACTTATCATACCCAAGTGTTCCTGGATTACATACTTTTAACTGTTTTAAGTGTAGTATTTTTTAAGCAATGTCCAAAATAGCGATATTGCATAATTTTAATTAAACGTAAAACACTCAAAGCTAAATTGAAAATTATGCAAACAAGGCCCATATTCACCTAAATTTTTAATTAATATACTCAATATGTGTTATTCCATTGGCCCCAATAATTTTGGATATTAAAATGATATATATTATTTATGTATCATTAGTACATAAACTGATAAATTACTATAAGTCCAGCCGTCGTCAACCCGCTTATACCTGCAGATTTTAGATATTTGAAAACAATATGTCATGTAAAACGAATTAAAACTTCTAAGTTCTTGTTTTTGGATTGTTTCAAATTTTACCGGAAGCATTATCTTAAATGGCATGGAAAGCGTATCCATCAACTGGGGCTGGAATAAATGCGTCCTCGTAAAATAAGCTAAAATCGTTGTAATGAACGAATATATACGTTAAACGTTTATTATAATATAATATGTGCATAGAACTTGATTACTTCTTAGAAAAGAATTAAACCCAAGATATGTTTCTAATTATTAGTTGTTTCAGTTAAATGCACTAATATTTAAGTGAACTAAGTTACAATGTCTATCAACTGCAAAGCTTAAAGAACGTTCTAGAAAATAGTATTATACTCGTATTATTGTACATTGTATATTCAGACATATCTATATAGGTATATGAATGATTACTACATAATATTTTTTAAATACCTGCGTGTATAATACTTAATTTTTCTAAATTTCTACATAAATCGGATTTGCACGCAAATTCTAATGATTAACTCGTGCTTTAAATATTATCGGGTAAAGTCAAAATCAGCTGCCAAAATGCACAGTTTGTATAAATATAGAAAAAACAATAAAAAAACATATTTTCAAGGAAATACTAACGGAAAAAGACTTACCTCATAAGCATATTAGTCTGATCTGCTTCGTTCACATTCAATTTCACTTCAGGGATCCACTAACATATGGATATAAAGTTCACTTACCTACAGGAGAAGCTAAAGTTACAATGTCAACTCTGGCTGGTTTTTTTGTGTTATTTACGCTATCTAAATTAAGAAACATCAATATGCTTTACGAATTATGTTATCTACTTATAGTATTTTAATCAAGAATTTAATTCAAATAAGAAAACGTTAAAAACATCCTTTTGTGTAAGCATAATCTGCCTTTTTAGTAAACTATTTCAATGTACCTCGGAGAATATGAAAATTACTGCAACTTATAAAATCCCATAAGAATGCATAGTTTTTGCAGCTGTGTAAGCATTACGTCAGCACGATGATACAATGTAGCAGAGTTGATTAAATTGTACAGTTTTAAAGCATTAAATATAGAACGTAGACTTGTAGAAATAATATTCAGTAGTAATCAAAGTAAATAATGTATTTCGTTAAATCATAAACAACTGCAATACTCATCCGGGCAATTGGATTAAGGAATCTCGTATGTGGTTGTTTAGCGTCACTAGAAACGACTACGTGAAGAGTAATACGTGACTATCTACACTCCTTGCTAGGGGTGATCTAACCGACGCGCAAAAAGTTCTGTTCAGACCACGATTAAGTAAAGACGTGTAAGAGAAATTAGTGTTGATCCGGGTTGCCTCATATTCTTTGTTTTAGGAAATACTGGGCCTTCGTTAGAGAATTGAAGGATCTGTTGGGGTTAGTAGCCTTTTTCAGAAACTACCGGATGTCCGGCAATTGTTGTCGTAAACGAAATGGCAGCTATTGTCCATATGTAGTATTCCAGCTGTAAAAAGGGTTATCGTTCCTAAAAATAGAGGATTGGTCCACTTCTCGAACTCGAAATAATCATTCTGCTGTACGTGCCTTATATTTTCTTTGCTCGCGTAGTATGACATCAGAAGGAGGGAAATTCCTGGGCAAATTATTTGTCATTACCATCAGTGTGCATCACCGCCGATTTAGTTCTGATTGTTCAATTTAACGTAAATTTAAATTATTGAAGTTACCGTATATCACAGGAATATATAAGTTACGGACTAAGAATTTGGCAACGTCGATTAAAGAACTATATTTGTCAAACGTTTTATGTTTTAAGTAATTTTAATTCACCAACTGTAAAATATTATTTTGTAGATAAACTTATTAATTTTAGGATTACAATACCCTGGATACCCACTTGTTTTGTATTTTTGGACGCATTTCGTCCTTTTAAAAATTGTTATGTCGTTAGCGAAACCCTAGACCTCATTTCCGCAACCCGTTTATGTTAATTCAAGTCAATCGGCTGTGTACAGGAGCTGCTGCTCGTATATTTTTATAGCACTTGCGCCTAGCAGCCTCGCTAATCAATGTGTTGTGTTTTTAGTACTTAAGTCTTATTTAGTTTCTCGTTGACAATTGAATTCATGTCTATTTGTGTAAATCGTACAAATTTAAACCAATATATGAATATTTGTGTGCTTCGAAGTGTTATTTACTTATTTAGTCACATTACAACTTAAAGTGCTATTTTA
>JAHWXV010290060.1:0-10948 GCA_024586415.1 Phrixothrix hirtus | reverse complement strand
CATAGGTTTCACGAAAATTTATGCTTTTTTGGGCTATGTTTACCGGACTATACCTAATTCTTATTTTATAAAATTTCCTATTTAGAGAGTTTGACAAAATCTTGTTCTTAAATTGATTTACTATTTTTGTCTGATTTTACCAAATAAACTTCTGTTGAGTATTGATTTCTAAGTGATCAACACCTTTTGTACGCACAAGATTTAAATTATAATTTTGTTGTATTTATTTTTCCAATATAAATTTTAATAAATAGTATATAAAAAATGATTTTACAATAAATTGAATTTCAAACACAGTTAAAACAGAAATATATATTTATTTGAATACTGCACTACCTAAATTAGTTAAACAACAGCAGTTTCATCTGTTGAACTTTTTAAAAGGTGCTAAATTCAATTCCCCACTCCTGATTCATTATTCCTTGCTTTAAAACTGCCATATGCTAGTTCTACTTATTTAATTGTTCTGTGGTTGCGCTTATAAAATACATTACCGGCCGGAACATGTGATGGTAAATTTTGTTGAAAATCAAAGCTTAGTACTTCTACTGAGGCATCAATTTTAGCAAGATTTATCTCTTCCTTTAATGAGCTATAAAACAATTAATATTTACGAATATGCACCTCATTTTATGTTTGCAGAGCAAATTTTAATTCACTATTTTGCTCAGATTTCATTGAAATTTGCAATCGGTCGTATGTTTGACAAGTTCGACAGGTTTCAGGTCGTGGACTACCAAAACTTATATTAAAATTTTGTAAAAAATAACGATGGTAAAAATCATGCCACCTTGTTGAAGTTTCGCAAATATGCCTGCCTCAGACTTTTCCAAAGACAGTTCATTCATTTCTATGATATTGAGTTCGATTGATAAATAACTCCTTTTTCCATCTTTCCCTGCTATAATGCGATGATCTTCTTGGGAAGCTTCTTATATGATAATCTATAGTTCTAATAATAGTGGCAGGCATTTGATTTGGTCAGTTGGTATATTTTCTTCAGATATTTGCGAAGCACTGATCACTACGTAAGTATTCGGTTCCCGAGGAATTGATACGATTGTTTGTTTGATAGCGACATTTTAAAACACACACGTACACGCTTCCAGTTTGCTGCATTCTACTAGTGTAGTACATATCAACCGTTTTCCTTTTACAAAAAAATAGTTTTACACTATTTTTTTTATAAACAGAAAGCAGCTAGGGTGCACCACATCCGTACAGTGCATATAAATTGGAAATGCTATTAGTTACTCATTGGCAGAGTGTTGATTACTGCCCGATTAAATGCCACTCCACAAATTTATTACTTTAGTGCAAGAAACTGACTAGTCCAGGACCTCTCCGGTTTTCCCCTACAAAGTTTGTTCGGATAAGTCTTTAAATCGAAAGTACATTTCGATAAAATTTGAATTTGGCCCGTTTATGCACCGAGGTCTTTAACTTTTACGTTCTCCTACCCTATATGAAATACAGGTAAAAGAGAAAGTATTGTTTTCATTCAAAGTTCTTGATGTTGAAATTTTAGTGCAAGTACACGTTTTTGGGTTCCCTTAGTCTGAAAATATAGAAATTGATTTGTGTGTGTGAACAGGATATCTCGAAAACGAAAAGCCCTAGATAAACAACATTTTGTATTTAAGTTTGTAGAACTGCTCGCATCAAACCGTAATAATTTTATTAAAATCGAATAACGAGAAGGGTTACTTTACTTTCGTCATTTTTTGGTTTTTCGCGATTTTCTCGAAATCGGCTTTAACAATCTTTTTAAACCAACTATATTTCTTAGTCAGTTCATGCCCTTTCATGAAATCTATGTTCTTTCTCAAAATAATTTTCGTAAATCGAGTAACCGAAAGAACCTTCACCGTGAATTCTGAATAGAATGGCTGTCAAACTAAATGTCCTAGGTAAATGAAAACTTATATTTTGCATCATAATTACATTTGTATGCAAAATCAAAAATTTGGTTAAATCGAATAACCCAAGTACCATTTTATTTGTCATCTTTAGATATTTTCCGAATTCTTACTTTTTGTGATTTTCTTGATATCCGCTATAACAAACTAAAATTAGTATAATTCTTAACTACTTACTTCCGTTGTAAATGAACCAAGCGGTTTTTCTAATACACCTCCAAAATTTAATAACCGAAAGTACTCGAAATAATTACGAACAACATATCTCAATATCTAAACATCGCAGAAAATTTAAATTTTTAATTTAAGTTTTAACTCTTCCTGTTATACATCAACAATTTAATTAAAACTGAATGATCAGAAGTACGATTTTATTCCTATGATTTTTAAGTTTTTTGCGATTTTCTCAAAAACGGATATATTTTTTAGAAAATGTACTGCCGTTCTTATGTCCTACATGTGCTTTTACGTGAACTCGTTGGTTTCTCTGGAAAAATATGTTGAAGCGAGTTTTCGCAGAAAATCTTTGCAATTAAACAGCGCATTACATGTCCAATAACCTGGATGAGTGGCCGTTCCGATTATCGTTTCTAAAATATACGTAAATAATATTTTAATCATTTGTGGACGTTGTTGCGTAAATATATATAATAGGTAAGAAAAAGTAGTGTGTAGTCTCACACCTGACTTAATTATACCTACATTGTATAATAATAAAATTCAGTAAGTATTTCAAATTTGGGGGTATCAGTTACTATAATAACGGATATTGTATTAGGTGTCTTAACTTTATATGTTATGTAACATATATTATTTATATACATTTTTTTTGAATAGCCTAGGTTAGGATATTAGATTACTGAATTTAAACTTGAATAGCGTTAATGATAACATTAGATTTAACAAAATGATATGAAATAAACTATAACTATCTGAATAAATCGTTTGTTAACTTTACATTTTATTATTATTTTATTTTATTACATTTAAAGCAGACATCATTATTATTATAAAGATAACTATTTGTATTTTGAACTATGTATTCCTTACTGTTGTATCGTGAAGTCAATTTCTATCTTAATGGTAGAAAATTATTTGTACTATATAATATAACCGTTTCCATTTAAATACTTTTGTGAACGTTAACTCACTTTTATTGAACTGTTCCTTTTGTTCCGAATTTTAGTTCTTCCTTAAAACCTCTATAAAAAATAAAAATAGTATGGATGAAGTGCTATTTCGAATCTTATTTGATTATATTAGTCTATAACTAAACATGGAGGATACTTGGGAAAACGCTTTAGTGTGCCATTTTCCAGGCTTTATGTTGATTGTATTGCTCACGATTATGGTAAGGCCGATGTAAAGATCTTCGTAATCGTCATACTATTTTCTATAATGTTAGGACACTGAATTTTTCTAAAAAATAAATTATGATATAAAATCTTATTTCAATAACTTTCTAGTTTAGATTTATGTTTTGTGTAAAATATATTTAAATGAAATTATTAAATATTATTTTAAATTTGTTTAGCAGCTAATAAATTTTTTACATTATGCAAATGTGTAATGATAATATTAATTATTTAATGCCTTTACTCTACCTCAGTTTTATCGTTACTATTTATCCTTGATAAAAATAAACTATTGACAAATAACTAAACAAATTCCGATGGGGTATATTTTAGTGCAATTCATAAATTTGTGGTATCCAAAAATTAATTAACGAGCACGATTAATTAATTAGATATTTATGAGAATGTTTAGATCAACAACAATATAGTTCAAACGTATAACAAACAATAATAAATTGAAAAGAGGTTTTATTTTTTAGTAACCTGCTTTGGGGGGAGGGATAAGATGAATACAGGGTTACATATAGGTAAAAGCTTTTTCTGAGGAAACCAGTGTGTATTAGAACAGTATGTTTAAATGTTAAAGGTATTTTGGTAACAACATAAATAGCAATAAATATTGATGGGTTTAGTACCCTAAAAGTAAGAATGTGCTTCGGAATAACAATTCCTTGACTTCTGTTACACATCCGTTTTCATCTCCAAGTTGTTCTAAGCCTTAAGAATAATCTTATCTATAACTTGGAATTGAAGATGTGCTAACCGTCAAGATTTTACTCAAGTGACTAGCGTGACTAATTAAACGGCAATGAACCATTTAACAGAATGTTTATTAAAAACAAAAGCTTAACGTTATATACAATTCTCTAACCTAGATCTGATTGTTCTGCTTTAAGCTGTCTTTCAACATGCTTACAAATAAATTTCTTACCTACTTTTAATTTCTACGTTTTAAAGAATTCACTTTAGCTTAAATTAATGCCAGAAATTTTCTCTCTTTTAATCCCTAATTCTGTTTATCTTACTTCTCTACACATTACGCAGATTTTCAGTGATTTCTTAAATAATTTATTATAGTTGCAATTAATGTTTCGCTGAACTGTGTGCGCCAGCAAATTCCTTTTTAGTTATTACTTATGACTAAACATATTATTCTGCACTTATTGTAACATAATTATTTTTATGCAGTAATCTAGCCTACATTATTTTCTGTTTGAAATACTTTTAAATAATCTCGACTTCTTAATTTCTAATTTTCCTGGCTTTCTTAATTATTTTAAAGAATTTCAGACATACTGCCATCTTCTTAAGTCAGACTTAATTTAGGTTAGCTTGGTTTTTCTTGTGTTATTTGATTTGCCTGTTGTTGTCCATTTCCATTTTCCATGCTACTTGTCGTTGCTCTCAACGGTGTCATCTCGAATTGGTCTGCTGCTGTGTCCTTTTCTTTTTACATTTGTTCCACCCCCATGTCACTACTTTCCATGTCATTATAAATGTTGTGAGTATTATTACAGTAGTAAGTCCGCCGATTCCTGCTGCGTGCTTGTGGATTTGTATTCATTTCGTTTGGTCCATGTCATCTGTCATCTCTTTTTGTTTACTTCTTGTATCCATACATTGTAATTTGTTTATTGGTTTTACGTGAAACAACTTTGTCAGCTTTTGTTCAAATTTATTTACCAAGTTCAAGTTTACTGCAACAACCTGACATTTATTTGCTGTGTTGCTTTAATAATTGTAGATTTGTACTGTATGACACAGTTTTGTGTTTTCTTTATAAGTCCTGTAACATTTAGTGCTACATTTTACCGACTTCTAGAACAGCTCACATCTGCTCTCTCAATTTTTGGCGTTATAAATAGCTACGTATTGTCTTCATACAATGGCTCGTCTTTTTTCTAAAATATATGATCTATTTCACAGTTTGGATTGTCCTTCATGCTGTTCATTGCTTCCTGTGTACTTAAAAACTTTGTTTCTGCTATCTTCGCGTTGCTGTCCTTTTTGTCCCATTCTATCTTGAAATATCATTGTACATTACAGTTTACTGCTACGACTTCCTCCGTTATCTCCATATACGAAAAACTTCCATCTGTATTTCTGAACGGTATCGCTGTTATCGCAATAATTTCATACTCTTTTATCTTGGCAATCGAAAAATATCCACTTATTGTTATTTCGTCCGCCGTTTCATTCACCTTTAGTTTTTGTATTGGTTTTGGTAATATTTCCATGTTTGTCGGTAACTTGTTGTTGGCTTCTTCATTGTTTTGTACAATTTCCTTGATGTTACTCGTATTACGTCATATATGGTTCCATGTCCCAACTGAATGCTCAAAATGCTTCAATAGTTTTCATTTAAATCTCCCAAATAGTTGTTTGCTACTTGATACGTTTCCAGCATCTTTATGCTCAACTTGTTTTCATCAATTGGTTTATACAATTTTCCCATTCCATTTACTGCTTCTGTCATTTGATTAACCTTGACTCGAAACTGGCTTAGTTTCTCTTCTATTTTTTGTCTATTTTTCTCCATCCTCTGGATGCTTGAAATCATAGTTTTGGTTTGTTGATTCACTCCCTTTGCCATTTCTTGTTGGTTTTGGTTTAACTTTTCGATATCTTCGTATACTGCCTCATTTACACCAAATACTGCTGTTAAAAATTTTCCTAAAAATCCTCGTTTCTGCCTTTTTTGTTCACCTGGTATTAACCCTTCTATTGTCCAATGTAACGTTTGATTTTGCAATTTCAAATGATTTATTAATGTTTGGCAATGCGTTTTATCCTGTAACTCTTTTGTTCCCTTGCATAATTGTCTTGTTTCCTGCACTACTTTGTTTCCTTGTTTTAAATCACTTTTTATCTGTTCTTTCAAAAATCTAATTTGTATTCCAAATTCTCCTCTCTCAATTCTCGTATCACCTAATTTTTCCAAGTAATACCCTGGCTCTGGATATTGCGTTAAGAACTTGCTGAATCCGCCTTGTATTAATATCAATAAACATATTCTTGTTAGTGTCGTTTTCTTTATTCCTTGTTCGCACCTTTCCTTCTCGTGTTTCTTCTTGTTCCCCTGCATTTCTTCTTCATTGTTTGGCAATATTGTACATTTTGTTAATCACGTTTATTTATTTTCCCTTTTGTCGTTACTGATGCTACTCTCGTTAATCTATTTTCATCTGAAAAAGCTTCCTTCACTTTTCTGTATCACCATTGTGACGGTGATATGTTATCTTCTTCCATTAAGATTAAATCTCCTGATTTTAAATTTTGTTTCGTACTTTTCCATTTGTCTCTTTGCTGCAGGTTATATAAATAATCCTTGGTCCATATTTGCCAAAATATCCTCTTCCTTTTTTCCAGCTCTCTCCATCTTGATGGTAACTTTCCATCAATCTGTGTTGTTATTGGATCTGGTGGTGTAACTAATTCTCTTCCAATCAAAAAATGTGCTGGTATTAGTGCTGTTTCATCATTTATGTCTTCACTCATTACCCATACGTAAGCATCGTATCTCCAATTACTTTCTTCAGATGTTGCTTCAGCGACTTCGCTCCTGCTTCCCATAATCCTCCAAATGCGGTGCTGATGGTGGAATGAAATGCCACTACGTTTTTCTTGTCGGTTATTAAACTTCAGTATTTTGCTATCTTTCACTGCTCTTCGTACTTTTTCTTGGAACTTCCTGTTTGCTCCCACAAATGTTGTTCCATTGTGTGAACATCTTCTTATTCTCGCTACCAATCTCTGGTACGCCATTAAAAATGCTTCTGCTGTTATATCACTGACCACCTTTATGTGCGATGATTTTTTGTTGACATGCACACGAAAATTACTATGTATCCCTTATACAACTTAACTCCTCTTCGCTTTGTTGCTTTTATGTAAATTGGTCCGGCATAATCCACTCCTGTGTCTGTGTGTGAATGGTAATGATTTGGTCACCCTTGCCTTTGATAAATTTCCCATGATGTGTTGGGATACTTGATGTCCATATCTATGACATCTTATGCAGCTCCTTACTATCTTCTTATATTATGTCTTCATGTTTATTATCCAATATTTTCTTCTTGCACATGCTATCATATTCTGCACTCCTCCATACGCATCTCATATTATTAATTATGTCCAATGACTTTCTCTCAGAAATACGATCTGGTGCTCCTGGTTGTAACTTAACTTAGAATTCTCTGATCTTCCTCTTACCCTAACTATTCTTTCTCCATCTACGAATGGATTTAATACTGCTAACTTGTTACTTTCGCTTACTTCTTCTCCTTTGCTTATTTTTTATTTTTCTTCCCGCAGATAAATGTTCTGAGTATTTTTTACTATCCTTTTCTCAGCTTCTTCTAGTTCCTTTACTGTCAATGCAGTACTTATTTTTGTTTTCTTCCTCCATCTTTCTACAAATCTTCTGCAATAGACTATACTCCTTACTAATTTGTTTCTTGCTTTGCTCTTGTTATTAAACACTATTGCTCTTTCTTTATCTCGTTTCTTGGCGTGGGTATTGTTATTTGTATTTCGTCATTTTATTTTTGTAACCATTTTGGTCCTGTCCACCATAATTCGTTTTCTTTTAGTTCTTTTGGAATTCTTTTCGTATTTCTTCCACTTTTTTTGCCACAAACGTTTTTCATGTTTCTGGTCCGGCTTTAATCCATCCTAACGTGCTCATTGAATTTGACCATGCTAAAGTCGTGACTTTGTGAATTTTTAAACCTTTCTATTAATTTGGCTAATGATGTTGCCCCACATAATTCCAATTGCGGTATTGTTCTCTTTTGTTTACTTGGTGCCACTTTTGTTTTTGCTACTAATAATTTCATTTTTCACCTTCCATTTTCATTCTTCGTCCTTGCATACACTGCTGCCCTATACGCCTTTTCCGATGTATCACAAAATCCGTGTAATTAAGTTTCTGTTTGTTTTGTGTAAACGATCCATCTTGGTATTCTGATTTTTTCTAATTTCATCAATTCTGTTTTAAATGTTTTCCATTTTGCTTGAAGTTGTTCCCGTACTTCTTTGTCCCACTCAATTTCTTTCTTCCATAACTCTTGAATTATAAATTTTGCTGTTACAGTAATCGGTGCCAACCATCCTAACGGATCAAATAATTTTGCTGTCTCCGTTAAGATCAGCCTTTTGGTCTATTTTGTATTCGTCCGTTGCTTTACTTTGAACAAAAATTCATCTCTTACTGGATTCCATTGAATTCCTAATGATCGTCTTGTCTCTTTTTGTTCATCTCCTTTTGCTTCTTCTATTTTCACCATCTTCTTGACTACCAACTCTTCTGGAATTTTGTTCAACACTTCATGGCTATTACTTGGCCATTTCGTCAGTGTAAATCCTCCTTTCTGTAATAATTCCATTAATTTTTTACACTGTTCTGCACCTTCTTGTGTAAAAGTACCAGCATATAACATAAAATTCGCGATTATAAAAACTGATACAGTTTCGCGCGTTTTAATGTTATTAATATTTAAATTTAAAAAGGACAATGACAAGACTTTAAGATTTCGCGGAGTGCGGGAAACATTTAATAATTAAAAAAATTAATTATATATATAAATGTTTGTAAATCCAGTCGCTTGCCTAATTAGAATTAGACGAACTACAAATAATGTATTTAGTTAAAATATGTTACCATTTTAAATGTTAACAAGCTATAAGAAGATATCATAAAGCGCAAGAAGGAAATAGCAAATAAGTTACGCTAGTGCAATAAAGATACCGTGATACCTACATTAGTATATAAAGAGCGTCGCAAGAACGCTTAGGATATACTTCAACTTCAACCGCGAAGCCGAGAACTACGACGCCGACCGCGGTGCTGTCAATATCGAGTAGCACGCTCATGATAGGGCTCGCTTAATGAATCAACCTTTGATTTAAAATATATAACCTAGTTTTCACTTGGAAGTTATTCAACCTTTCCGCTGTCGTTGACGAAGCTTTTTGCTTGGGCAACGGGCATCGTCGCCGAAGGTTAGTCATGATCTTTCAGTTAAACAGTTGCTTGGGCGATAAGGTAACTGAAGTATCCTGAAAATCACCGTCATACATTGTGCGAGGTCCGTCTAAATTTCGTCGCGGCAGTTGCACGTACAATTCGGTGGAGGAATCTGACAGGCTCGCATAAAGAGACTTTCGTTGTTCGTGCTATAAAAATGTGACAGGAGCGCATAATATCCTGTAGGTCGATTATTAAAATTTTTTGTGTATCGATGGGCCAAACATTGATGCGAGATCCGTTATTAGACAACTTCCAATAGCATTTTAGCATTTGTTTAAGGCCTGTACAAATTAATTACTATTGGTTGAAAGCCTTTCTATGAGAAGTGCTAATTAATTAATTTCATTATTATCATTTACCCGTTATTAAAATTAACACTAGCCGAAACAAACCGATTGCCATCAACAATCATTATACCCATTCATTGTTTCAACTTTCCGAATTAAAAATTTAATATTTAATTGTCTTTGTTGTAGACGCAAAAGAACAGCTAAACGATCATTTCATTTAGCTCACTTTGTATATATTTGCCTTAGTATTAGGGAACACTTACATGATTGTTTTAACTTTCCGTCATTATTTTGCTTATAACTATTTTGAACATCTCATTTTGTACATAGTCTTTATTTGTAATTAATCATCCAGATATTTTTATTTGCAATATATAACTTATGAAGGTTTATTACCTTATTATTTATCAACTAATTTAGCTAGGTATGAACAACAAAGTCCTCCTTCAAAAGAGTCCTGTAAAGAAAGAACGTGGCCTCCCGACTACTGCCTGGAAAAGCAAAATATAAATAGTTTTTCCCCGCGACATAATTATAGAAAACCGTAACGTCACACTTGCTCATTCTCTGCCTCCTGAGATCAATTCATCTATATAGAAGTCTTCTTTCAATTTTTGTGCTGCTCTTGGATATCTACTTTCTTCTTCCTTTGCTAGGGTTTGCAACGTCTTAATTGCTAAATATGGTGCTGCTTCGTTCCATATGTTGCCGTGGTTAGCTTGTATTCTGCCAACGGTTCTGTCGTACTATTTCTCCATATTATTTTTTGGAACTATTGGTCTTCTTCTTTTATCTTTATCTGTCGGAATATTTTCTCAATGTCTGCTGTGAATGCAATTTTATGCTTCCCCAATCTCAGTATTACGTCAAACAGTTCTTCTTATAATCTTGACCCTGTATACATTCTGTAATTTATGCTCTCCCCGTTTGCTACTTTGCTAGACCCATTAAATCCTACTCTGAATTTCACAGCTGCTTGCACTGAATGGTGTGGTATGTAATATCCTCGATTGTATTTTACTTGATTTATTTTTACCATGTATCCTAACTGTTCATACCCTTTCATGAATTCCTTGTACTGGTTTTCGTACTTCTTTTCTGCGCAGAACTTCTTTTCTGTCGGTAGCAATCTTGCTACTGCTTTATTTCTTGATTCTGTTAACTGTTTTGGATCTTTTTTCCATGGAATTCCAACTACAAATGACCCATTTTCTTTTCTTGTGTAATATTCTTCAATATTTTTCTCACATCCTACATCTTCCTATTTTCTTTGTCTTTCTTCAGGCAATTCTTCTAATTTCCAAAATCTTGGTAGATCATTTATCTGTATAGCCATGCTTTTTACTTCTATGA
>JAHWXV010290045.1:0-25585 GCA_024586415.1 Phrixothrix hirtus | reverse complement strand
AAAGATCACTATTGCTTGAGAGTATTGAGGTTTTGACAAGCTACAATGAGAATTATTATTGTAGAAAGCAGTATGGTTTATTGTTTCCTAGGTATTCGACGGTTAATGAATATTCGAAAATTTTCTAAGAGCCAAATTATCAATCTTGATTGTCCTCAATGTACTGATAAGAACTTTGAATAGATTTTGACCAGTTCTAGAGGAAACAATTGTGGTCAAAAGCGACAGAACTTACAGTCTCCGATATAGTCATTGTTCATGCCTAATATCTAAGTGTTCTAAGTCCATATATTATTATTGCTTGAGAGTACTGAGGTTTTGACGAGATGCGATAAGATTTATTGTTGCAGAAAGCAGTATCGCTTAAGCTTTCTGACGTATTCGACGTCTAAGCAATATACCAAAATTTTCGAGGCCAAAGATAAATATTTTATTGAGTTCTAGAAAAAACTATCGAACTCAAAAGCAATAGGGCTACAGTATGCGAGATATTTAATGTTTATGTCTTATCAATACTTTCGATATTCAAAGACTGCATTTGTATTATTCAAAATATTTTGAAAAATAAAAGTTTTGAAATAATGTATTCAATAACATGTACAATTTTCAAATACATTGAAAATAAACTAAACATTTTCATATCGTTTTTCGAAGAGGATACATCATCCTGTACCGAAAGATCGATAATAAATGATACAATATTTAGTACGAGGTACGCCCGGCAAGTACTACACGCTGTACAATTAAAACACAACCAGCAAAGATATTTGGCAAAAACTTTTTATTTTACATCACTTTTTTACATAGTATCATGCAAATTCAAATATTTGTCATATCATGTAATGAGGTTTTATTTTCTTGCGCCGCGTTTTCTTGCCGCCAATTCATTGATAAAAGTAGCAAATGCTTCTTTAAGGTTTTAATCCCCCTGCAAATGTTTTCCTACCAATTTTGTACAAAGATCTGGATTGCAGAGTGGTTGGTAGAAAATTTTTGAGCGTAACCATTGGAGCAGTTGTCATGTTTTCTCAGCAACACGATGTTTGGCAGTGCCACCGCCGATTCTGAATTGCCTTCTGCAATTTCTTTCGAGTTACACAATATGCTTCAGCATTAATAGACTATTTCTGCTCCGGAAAATGGTTGCTTGCCAGAGTTTTCGAGTTGACTCCTCTTTGGACCTAGTCGGTGAATGAGAGCGATGCCACTTCATTGACTAAGGTTTACTCGAGGAGTTGCATAAGAAACCCAAGTTTTATCGCCAATAACAACGTGTTAGGAAAGAGTCCCTTCCATTCAAGTAACGCTCCAAAATATTCCAAACGCTTCCTTTTGTATTCATCTGTCGGCATGCGAGCAATCCACCTTGCACACTATTTCTAACAATTTCATCAATAATGGCACGCGAATATACAAGAATTACTTACTGACACCCTGACTTTCTTCACGAATTCGTCAACTTAACGCAACTAAACATTCAGAATGAATCACGGGCGTTCTGTTCGTTCTTCATCAACGAGGTTCTCTCTCCCGAGTTGAGATTTTGACACTGTCGTTAAACAGACGATTCATCAACATCATTTCACATGATTTCATATTTCTTGCATTTAGGATCAAATCTCATACCTCACTTCACAAGAGGCGGCGTCTTCAATTTTTTTAAACATTTCAAATGTTCATTAAATCGAGGCAACCACTTATAGCGCAACACAACCTCGCACATAGAGAGTTAACAGACGAGTGGGTCAAGTTGACCTTCAACTGCCGGACCGGCATTGTACATTCATTTTATTTTCACTTTTTTATGCTTCGGAAATAACATTTCCACCTGATTCACATCATTTTCGCAATTTCACAACTTCATCTGACGTTGCTTTGACATTGGCAATGTTTTGATTATATTTCATTTATATTCAGATAAAACCATTTCATTGGCATTAAACTGAATGATAAAGGAATAACCTATCAATCCAGCAAAGAGCCAGGAACATGTCCTGATATGGCCTTGCCGCACGGCAAAAACCATCCTAGTGAAAATCATCAACCCACCAGGACTGGAAATGAACATTTATCTAGTCCTTAGGACTAAATATCTGAGAGAAAGGATGTTAAAAAAAATTCATAGCTTTCGACCTACTTTCTGCTTTTAATATAACTTCTCTGCAGTGTCTTAAAGCGTTAGTTGAAACAGCAACGCGTTTTTCAACAAGCCATTCCACAAGACGAACTTTTATCTAGTTTTTAATTTGGATTGGTTATGCAAATCGGTTATAGTAACTGATGTCCAAAATAATCAGTACGCGTATTTTATAAACTCGGAATGAGTTGCGTTTTAAACCAATTTTTAAACTATTTCGCATCCAAGTTTGATTTAAAAACTGAAAACGTGTTTTTTACGAAATCTTCCCTATTTTATGCTTGAACAATAATGCACCGTTTTATTTTAACCAGCAGCTTTGCATCATTTTGCCAAATTTTTATATCCCAGCCTTTACTAAAAATCCAACTTTCATTTAAAAATAGTGGTATAAATATATCCTATTTATTGACTAATATTAAATCAAGGAATAATCCTTTCAACAGGCAAATTCGCCAAATATATCCTAATATTTTCCTTATCAAAAACGAGCATTCTTATCAGATAAAGAAGTAAAACCTTAATGTCCTGTATTAACGTTTGACACGTTAAAAATCCCTAGTATGGATTGAGAAACTTCTAAGATCAGCTGAATTTTAGTGAGCATGCCAAAATAACTATAGCAAGTAAAGCTAAGAGTGCCAAAAGAATTTTCGCATCTTGAAGACTCGGTGACAAAAAACAAACGAAACTTAAAGAAAGGAAAATTTGATAAATTGAATATTCTTATCGAGCAGTAAGAAATAGTTTAAACTTACTTAGCTCATGATTTTACCAATTACTTTAAAGAAAGTTACATAGAATATAAAACTTGTCGAAATGTCCCCATAAAAATACTTAGTGTTCGAGGGACATCATAAATTACTTTAGTTGTCAACACGTGGAAAAATCTATAGCAAAGTTTTTCAAATCAATAGTTTTTATAATATATTCTTATTTGAAAAGTAGTTTTGAATAGAAATTTAAAACTATGTGCCAAAACGAATACAAAGTTTGTAAAATATGAACCTAAATTTAATTAATGCAAAGTTCTATTAAATATTCTAACAGAAAACTAATTTAAAATGTAATCAATTTTATAAGCTTACTTTAATCTAGGATATGAAACATGCGAACGAAAAATTAAATATATATTTGATATACTGATATTAATTCTGTACGTGATAACTTTGCTATCACCGTTTCTCTCTCTTAAGATAGAAGCAGAGAGTATCATTAGTAGAACTTTCAATATACTTCAAACTAGAATAGGTGTCGCTAAATGACGATAAAGTTGTAACGGCGAGATGTCTCTAGGCTCGAGCTTCAACTGCAATAGTTACAACAAAATCTATTAAATTTTTGCAAAGATTAAGGGGATAATTAATCCCAATTTCAAGATGTTATAAATTGGACCTAATAGCTATAACGATTTTGATTATTAGTCAATTTATGTACGTTTAGAATAAAATAGTTATAGATTCATATTTAATCATATTTGATTACTAGCCGAATGAGAAGTTCGGTCATATCTCTGAAAAGTCAATGTGAAACTCAACGGACTCAATGTTTATTGCTTGTCAAGTAACGGCATTGTTGGATCGTTTATATTTCAGTTTTTTTACCAAGCCGTTTCGGAGATTTTATTTTAAAAAACTGCCATAATGTGCAAGGTTTCTCGTGATGCTTACTTTGGAAGTGTTATAAATAAATCACTGTTTAATCAAATTACGCGAAATTCGAAAATTATGGAATTCAAGCTTGTGTAAAGAAATAGTATAAACAAATTTTAACAATGTTTGATAATTTCTCTTATATACATAAAAGCCCGAGCATAGCATGGCATGGCAAATTTTTATTTTTCATACTTTAAAAAGAGCAATCATTGCTTTTTTACAATGTTCAAATTATATCCGGTTATTTTGTTACTAAGGGAAAGTGCTGTTAATATTAGAGAGAGATACACAAACCGCATCGGTCATCAATAGCGGCGAGCGGCAACAGTCTGTATCTGAGTTCTTCAAAATAAAGTATAACTTGTACTTTAAAATAATAAAACTGCATTGCTATAATTGAAAAATAAATTTTTTAAGTGTCTCTTCAAGCATTTCATAAAGTGAAGTTTGCCTTTTATTAATTGTTACCACGTATATGTATATGGTCACTTCAAATGTATAAACTTAAAATGTTTATAGTTTTCGCAACTACAAATTTTAAATGTGATTAATTACAATTTTTAGACGTTAAATTAAAAAATTACTTTCGATTATAAAGTGAATAAGAGAAAAGTGAACTTAAACTACCTATATGTGGCAGGACAAGATATATATTTTTTACCTTAAGAAATTAAGAACGACCTGTTTGGGGATACGAGCTTGGTAGCGCCATGGTTAGCCCGCTAAAGATCAAATCTAAAGAATCGGTGTTCGATTCCCAGCCAAGCGAGCATTTTAAAAATATTATTAGTTAATATTTTCAATTACTTAGCGTTAATCAATATTCCTTACTGCGCTCTTTGCCATAAATTTATAGCAACGTCCCGAACGGCACTATCGCCTGCTGACCTTCGTTGTCTATTGCTTCTCCCAAAACATTTCAATTCGTACAGCTCTTAAAAATTACGATTTCAGAAAATCTTTTTTATTGTGTGTTTTCCTTTATTCTAATATCTCTTGAAATAAGGAAACTGCAGTAGATTGCGCTTTTTCTTAGAACGTTATTATTCATTAGAAAGATAATAGGCACACTAATTGTTTAGTTGGCGTATTTTTAATGCACAAGCGACAAATTGTGGCTTTCAATATATTTTACTATAATAAATAAACGCATACTTGGAAAATGTTCCAATTGTGTGTAAGTTAGTTTTTAAAATGTAAGCTTTCAAAGTGAGCTAACAGAATTTTTCACTCGGATAGCAGCGTAGTGCCGTGCATTTTTCAGATTTAACATCTAGGTTAGTTGTCGTCCCGTTGTAACTTGGTGATATACTATATGCCAAAATGTGGTTGAAAATTGTTATATATAAAAATTTACTTTATCAAGAAGTTGTTTATTGTTCGTTGTACAATTTAGCGTGGTAAACATAATATGCAACTCAACTGTAAAAACAATTATTAGGTAGAATTTGGATTTCTCATCAGATTATACGGCAAACAAGCTCATTTTGTTAAAACGTCTTCGGATCGCTACGGTTTCGACCATTTACCGATCTCATCAGCAAGAAAAAATAACCATTGTTTAATTAATTATCACCTTCGATTCTAGTAGATCATCGCTTAAGTTTCAAGGTCATTTACTTATTAATTATAATTTCACCAGCATAAAAACTTCCAGTTTTAAATGGATAAAAGGGCGCCTCTTTCTCAAAATTAATATCACAGTTTCAATACCACTGCAAAACTCCACCTTTCAAAGGATTTCCTTGAAATTTTAATATAATCCCTTACCTAGTTCTTCTTGAATAACTTAAAGCATTTATTTTTCTCCTTGACACACCATAAGCATTTGCGTGCTTTGACATATTTACTATAGCAATAATTGATGCAATGGAGGAATGGCAAATCCAATTAATAAATTCTCGGTCAACTAGAAGAGGTACACAATTTTATTTTTATAATAATTAATGGGATATTAGTTAATGTATTCTAATTAGAAACAATTTTATAGAAAAAGGCTGCTACACATTTAAATTATGTTCGCAAGGTAAACCCCCACACCTTCACATTTTAATAAATGAAAGTTTGTTATAAAATGAAATAAGCGCTGCTGGAAAATATAACTCAGGTAGTTGTCAAAATTCACGTTAGAATCTAATTTATCTTTGTTTCTTACGTAATTATCTTTAAAAGTTTATCTAATGCACAATTGTTTTGTTTTGTTAGTGTAGTCAACGATTTTCCAGAGTAAAATTTTTCTAAAGTATAGTGTCTCTTCGTTTAAAGGACCCAGGTTCGAATTCGCCTCAGAAGAATATTTAAAAATATGCCATTTCGCAGACCTTGAAGTAAAATCCTAGGTCACATATCAATGTGATCAAAAATTTCCAGTGAAACGCAACACCTTCCGGTTTGGCTAAATTGTAGTAAACATCGCAAAATGACGTTACCAGTTCAGGCCGTGAGGGCAAATGCAATTTTCGCATCTTGAAATCTGTCACATCAAAATAAACAAACGAGGCATGTACCGTAGGTGGCATCAGCTGGGCAGTAAAAACATTTGTTATGTTTGGTATTGAAAGCTTTTGGAAGACCAAGATTGTTCAGTCTCGGATATTCGTCGAAGCGTACGGTGATCTTGGAATTGATGTTAATTATGTACGTAGATGGGTGAATTAATTTTTGATAAGCTACGCTCAGGAAGACACAACGATTCATGATGGGCACGTGTGCCAGTTCGAGGAATTATGTGATTTAAAATGCCGACACAATGTCAAGAGATATTCTAAGATGTGCCAAATCTATTGCACATCAGATAACCGAAAAACCCAAGGAACAGGAATGAATATTTGCGCTGACCTCTGAAAGACTTTCAAGGAATGATGCCCATGCTATTTTGACGCCGGGGTTGAAACATGCTCCAGAAACTACAACACAGTCACGCGTTATGACCAAGCTTGAAAAAATTGTAGTGCAAACTTGTTCCAAAAAAGTTGTGCATCTGTGTTCTGGGATCGTCAGGTATTGTTCTCTTCGAATTTCTTGAACTGGAGACCCATAGCGTGTATATTAACGTTAGAGGAGTTTAAAGTAGCCATTAAACAGAAAACACCGGAATAGTAATATACAGTCACAAAGAAAAAATTGAGGAACTCAGATGGTTAATTATGGCCCATACAGTTTTTGGTACTGAGTTAGCTTCGTCAAAATTTATGGGATTGTGAGGGTATTATTCTTCTCGAATTTCTAGAATCGGAACGATACTCAACGATACATATTGAGGTTAAAATAAATTAAGGTGGCCATTAGAAGGAAAACATTAAACAATACAAGGGACAGTTTTTAGCCTAGTCGGACTTCCATTTGTTCGGGCCAGCGAAAAAGAGTTCCTCCTAAGAAGATGAAACTGGCTGTAAAACAGTATGTGAAAATTACCGATCGATCTTATTACCAAAGTGAGCTTGAGTCATGGGTTAAGAGGTGGCGCTTGTGTTTTATAGCTGAAGGTTTAACCAAATGATTTATTTTGAACGTTTTAGACCAAGAGACATTACTTGCAGTACATGCCTCATATATATCAATAATCAGCTTTGTAACATGTCAAATTCTAAGAATTATAGCAATGAGTTTAACATAATGCCTCTCATTTATATCTGTCCATACACATAAGTACTGGGTATGCATGGTGGTCGGATTGGAAATAATAAGATCTGATAAATAAAGTGGAATTAAACGTCGACCATACTGATTGCAAATGCATATTACGTCGCCCACAAGACACTTGGATAATTTTTATTACAGATCATACCATTTAGAATCGATGTCATACTATAATTACCCTTCTTTAAATGTTATGTTCGTATTTAATGTTATTAAAATCGATTGTATTTATCGTTAAAGTCACTCAAGCAAATTTATAAATGATTTCCCATTTTTTATAACCTCATGTACAACACTCACCACGTACTTATTGAAAGCAATTTACACCCATTAATCGGCAAAAAAGGAAATGCGTTTTACATTTAAATTCAAAAACACTACAATTTTGAGCTCTTAAGAAAAAGAAGTGCAATCTCTGCACGTGATACTATAGACAAAGAGAATTAATTTAGGTTAACATACAATAAAGATAAAATGTTTATAATTACACACAATCCAACAAAGTTATTTGAATTTTTACACCTAATATCCTCAATATGCGGCAACATCACACAGTGCATGTATTTATGGCTTATTCAGAAAGTCTATGTTCTATGAATGTGACAGTAAAGCTATAAAATCATTTACCCACGTATTAAACCTTTTTACTAAATTCTTCAAAGCCCTGTGATTTGTTAGTCACATTTGTATTCATGACTGGCTCAATTCAGATTATTACAAGTATCCAGGTGTCTAGAAAGGATATAAAAACAATCAAGGGAATAATTATAGAAAATTGTACTGAACAGGAAAAGGAAATAACACATCAACCCTTCAAAGTTACCTGTAAATTACAGAGAATTTCGGATACTTTTGAATTATAAGACAGGATTCTGTTAAAGTCGTCCAACCCCCAAGTCTCAATCCACATAATTCAAATAGGAAACGATTCGTATAATTTCTTCAAATTACTAGGTTAGCCAGACAGTGGCATTAAATCCATAAACAGAAACTTTTTAATCGATCATTTTACGACTTTTCGGCTTCTGTCATCTACCTACCTACATTAACACGTTAACCTCCTGGCTTCCTTTGTACAATCTTATTTATAATAAACATTGGTAACCAGGTACGTGGAATCAAGAAATGTATTTGAAGCTTCAAGAAATCTTTTAATAATTAAATAAGGGCGAGACGTGCAAACTAAGCGTATTTTTTTGATGTCACTCTAATATTACCGCTATTGAGTATTGTGTTTGTATCGCCAACAGCAATTTGCACACCTTAGTGTCAAAATTGTGTAGAAATAAAAATGTCATTAATTTCAATGGTACTGAATTAAACAACGTCCTAATTATTTTAGAATTGCTCCAAATTAGCGCCAAATTGTGAACATCAACAACTTCAAAACGAAAATTTGCATGCAGCTCTGGTCATCAGTAAAAGTAATGCTGAACTCCTCGCGAATTTATCCAAATCACATAAGATTTGACATTTTTCTAAATGTGTAGCTTAAATGGTATATAACAGTTCCCTAACTAATAAAAAAGGATAGCATGGGAAATAATAAATTCTAAGCAAGTGTAAAGGTTATGCACGTGAAACAAGTATAAAAATTTAAAAGTCAGTGGGATGTGCCATGACGAATTCGTGACAATAAAGGAGTTATTAGGAAGGGTTTTATATTCATAAAAATAAAAATTCTTAAAAGAAACACTGTAAAATTTAATTATCCGCAATCCAAGTCATTACTCGAAAAATTACTTAGGTTAAGATAGCCGCAGAACAAAATACTAAACATTCTAAAGCACAAAATCTTTAAAACAATTACTAAAGCAAACGTAATGTAAATTAAAATAAATCCGGAAGTGTACCGAGTGTAAAATACGAATTTAAAAACAGTCTAAAAGTAGGGAAAACTAGAATGAAGGTATGCAGTACGAACAACCCTAGTAAATACAGCTATGAAACAAAACACCGTGAATTCTGCAGGGAAAGCTTTTGAGGCCCAGAATGAAGAATATTCAAACTGCTACAAACAACAAATTTGCATTACATATATTATATACTCCGAAATAATATAAACAAATTTAAAGTAAGTGAAAATTTATCAATGTTATAATTATTTAATAATTGTCAATAGTTATATGAATTTTCTGCGCTGACGATAATTATATTCTTATTAAAATCGGAACAAGGCTTAATTATTAACTATTGCAAAAATATTGGTTTTAAGATAAAACTTTTTTAGTAATATAAATTTTCCAATTGTGAGAAAAAATGGATTTGTATAAAACATATAAAATTCAACCAGAACAAAATTAAAAATTTAAACTTTCTACGTAGTAAATTCTTTCAGATGCGGTGCAGTCATTGAACCACGTTGTTTACGTTTGTCTGACTTGCATCCAAGGTAGATTCGAAAAGGTCTTTGTATTTAATTCTTAGATAATATTTAGAAAATATTTGTGTGAATAAATTTGTTTTCTCAATATATGTATTAACTTATGACTTTTTATTTAATTATTGGAATCGAATTGTCATTTGGTGGGGATTCACAAAATTAATAACGAATGTATATTCAATCTTTCAAGTAAAAATAACAACTATAAAATTATTGCTCCCTAGGACCGTAAAAAACCTTTAAAAATATGTTAGTTAACCAAAACTACAACCAGTTAACGTTTTAATTAAATTTAAATAATTAATTGTTTTAGATTAATTACTCAATCTGACAAAGTATAACCAATAGTAAACAAATATTAAAAAAGTATGCGAAACTAAAAATATTTCTACAGCAAAATATTTAGCAACATTTAGTTAAGAACATAATTCAAAAAATTAAAATTAAAACACTTTTGAGACCAGGAAATGCTTATTTTTTGTCATTAAACAATATGAGTTAAATTAAACTTCTTTTCTATAGAAAGTACTACATCTAAATATGGTACGAGTACTACGAAATCGACTCAATGTTTTAGGAACGAAAATGCGTTTCTATTCTAACCTTAAATCTAAGATTAACGAAGCCTCGATAGCCGTTTCTGCCCTAGCGTCGTTTTCGTATTGAATACTGTTTTCGAATCACGCCTAACGACTACACGCTACAGCGTGCGTTTAGGCCCAAATTGTACTCTTGTGGGTTTTTCTTTAAATTTACAAAACTAATAATACTGTTACAAACAGAATAAATAAAATATTTTGTTTGATACTCAACAGTTATTTTGACGCAAAAGTTAATAAATCGTGTACCGATTTCGACTGGGGCAAAAAGTGATTGATGATTTATTGAGTATACCAATTGTTAGGAACTAGGAGATAGTATAGTCGGAGATAAAAAAAACTAGTTTACTCGTATAATTTAACATCATTTGCATTAATTTAAACTCGAATTGCTACATTTTCTTTTATTTAATTGTTGGAATGGCAATAGTAATTTTCCTGTATTTAAACTGCCAAATTTTGCCTGATTGCAATTTTGTATCGTGTCTTGGTTGCGCTCGAGTGGTGACTAAGATAATCGAACTATTTGGATCTTCACACTGTAAGCAATGGCGATGATATAGATGTGACAATTATGTGTGCAACTTCCATGCGAAAAATATAATCTAGGCAGCCATGTTTTTGCAATGCCCATTTTTGATGACATTGATGGGGGAATACACCCAAATGCATAAATTCGAGTGCTTATCTTAGCGTTAATTTATGGTAATATACGATTTTGCTTAATTTATCACCTTGTTTTTAAATCCATAGTTTGTGTGACTGCCAAAAGTTTGGCACTTTTATTAAAAACATGACCTCAATATCTGATAGTAATATTTTAATAAATACAGCAATGCTTAGTATTTTGGAATTAAATAATTACTATTCAATTAATGCTACTTTTGTATCAGTTTAATTTTTCAGCAACTAATTTATGCTTTACGATGCAGTATTTATTTCGTATTTAAAAAAATGTAATAAAGTGTAAACACTCGCAAGTCAGTGTTATGAAAATTTTTCTTAATGTATAAGAATTTGCGAAAAATCCAATATTCTGAAAGATTTCGTTATGTTTAATTTTAATTCAATTATCTGGTCTTCCTTTGATACTCGAAGAAACCTTATATGGTAGCAAATAAACTCAATCTTTTTAAGAGTTTTTGTTCAAATTTATTTAATCTCTATTTATTGTGATTTTTTCAGTGGTTAACTGATACACTTGCCTACACATGACATTAATTACAAAAATCTGTATGAATGTACAAAACAGTTAATTAAATTATAACTATTGTTACCCTCTGTTAATGAAATCTTGTATTTCAATTTACCACATTTCTTCAACATTGCGGTCTTTCTAACGGATATGAGGAAGTTTACAAATTTCCAATAAACCTATGAGTTATATTACTTTATTTAATTGCGCAAAACAGAAAAATGGGTTTTTATGTTGCAGCTGCCGCAGTACAAGGAATACGAAGTTAATTCTTCAAATGAAACAAAAGTAGTCGTGACAGAGAATGGGTGACTTTATAATAATGCATTTGTAAAATGTTTGGTTCATTTTCAAAATTTTAGACGGCCATATTACACACTCAAATTCTGTGAAGAAAATCAATTAACCTAATTTGCCTTCCATTACTTCGTTTTCTCTTTGCGTGCTTACGGCATTTATCCAATGCATGCTTTCTTGGTTGATCACGAATGAAGGACCAATTCCGAGAGGGTAAGTATTCCCTATTATCGGGGGGCAGGGCCTACCATTCTAGATAAGTTAATTTGCTTGAGTCCTTACATTTTGGGGCAGTCGCTGTCCAATTCCTCGAATTTCTGTCGAGGGTTACTGACGTAATCTATCGATAATACACCTAGTAAGTTGATCGCCTTCAGATCTCTCCTGATCGCCTGGTTTTCTAGGTACCACGGGTTCTGGATTCTGGGTCTTGGTGATGTTGCTGATAATGTTCAAAGCGGCGTAGGTCCAACATTTTTCTCCATGCCTCAGTATAAGTATAAGCACCGCATCGATTGTTCTTTTCTTCTTTGTCAGGGATAGTGTGCTTTTTCAGTCAATGACGCTGTATAGCTTGGAGTAGTAGAGGGTAACTAAACACATTCTTCTTGTGACGTGGTTATTTAATATTAGCCTACGGTCTATTGTCGCTACAGGTAGATATCTTGGACCCCCATCGTAATTATTCTGCCGGGAATGCTAAGTTCGCTCAACTTGCTGCTTCTCGAATAATTTACGAGTTCGCTCTTGGATGAGTTGATGGTAATTCTCCACTTAGCAAAGTATCTCTGTGGGAAGTATATCCAATTTGCCATTTCGCCTGCTGTGTTTTAGAGTTGATGCAGGTGGTCAACATTGGCGTATCGCGCGTCCGCGTATTTTCATGACTACCGAAAGGTCTGCCACGTACATGTTAAAAGAAACCGATGGAGGGATGACCCTTGGGAGAATCCTTCGTCTGATATCCTTAAGTTGTTGAAAAGAACTGGTTCTCCAAGACCTTATCGTACCCTTTTTTTGATATCAATGAAAGCTCCATACGCGAATAGTTTCCAATTCTTGGCTTCTTCGACTTTGTTAATGAAGCTGGCGACTTGCTGTGTGGCCGAGAGGCCCCGTGGGAGTAGCATGCTGTAACTTTTCATTAATGATACTTTTCAAGACTTTGCAAGTAGAGTAAGCTGATCGGCCTTCTGTTGGTGGGAGGATCTTTCCCTTTCTTGGGGATAGTTACGA
This sequence comes from Phrixothrix hirtus, assembly GCA_024586415.1. Lineage (NCBI taxonomy): Eukaryota > Metazoa > Arthropoda > Insecta > Coleoptera > Phengodidae > Phrixothrix > Phrixothrix hirtus. The sequence continues at coordinate 12,444 of JAHWXV010290045.1, read as the reverse complement.
CTGTAGCATTCTTGCACGGATTTGGATAGTATCAAAGAGTCAGTGATGCATTTAGGACGTTGGAAATTCGGTTGGGGATTCCGTATAGCACCTTCGGAGCCTTGTACGGGATGTCGTCTGTTCCAGGTGCTTTTTGTCTTTCAACCTTCGAATTCTTTGGCTCACTTCTTCTTCAGAAAGGTTTTGGGGGTTGGGAATGGGCTGGTATTTGATTGATATCCATATTAGATTTGCTTCTAGTGCAGAGTTGTGTTCAGAGGGAATGTCGATTTTAAATTCAAGTTCGAGCTTATCGGTGATACCTCTATCTGTTCGGAGCTATCGACGATTATTTTATACGCATGCAGCTGCATGCGGACGTGCATTATCGTCAAGGAGAATGATCGCCTTGGTCAGCATTCCGTGCTGTTTGTTTTGAATGGCGCGGCGGAGTCGATGAAGCGTTTGACAGTAGGCCGCTGCATTTATGGTCTCAACTCTATGCGTGTAATCGATGAGGAGGACATCCTTACGATCACAAAACACGGTAACCATAATCTTTCTGGTGCTCTAAATTTTTTGCTTTTTTGCTTTTGCTTTTTTCGGTTTCGTTGAGGATCGCGAATGATGCCATTTCATTGACTGGCGTTTTGTTTCTGGAATGAAATGAGATATCCAAGTCTCATCACCAGTAACAATGTGATTCAAAAGTTTATCACAATCCTTTTCATAGCGACAGAGAAAGATCAATGCCGCTGCCATTCATTTGGTTTTGTGGTCGTCTGACAAAATTCGAGGAACCCACCTGGCACACACTTTGTTATAGCCCAGATCTTCCCTAACAATTTTATACAGCACAGTTCTTGAAATTTCGGGAAAGAATGACTGTAGTTCACTAATTGTGAAACGCCGGTCTTGAATTTTTGTTTGAATCCTTGCTTTAAGTTCGCCAGTCACAACTGAGCGCCAGCCCGAGCGTTCTTCATCCTGAACATTTGTTCGTCCACCATTAAATATGATTCACCATTTTCGAACTTTCGCTTCGTTCATCACATTACCGTTAACCTCAGTTACCTGCTTATAAATTTCGATGTGTCGGATATTTGCGCGTTTAAAAAACGGATAACATTTTGAACCTTACACTTGGCGGGATCGTTAATTTTGTCACACATTTTTACGTCGCACAGATAATCGTAGCGGATCATAACTGCCTCCAGACCGAAGCGAAAGAATACCACAGTCAGTGACCGGTCGGTGGTGGTGGTGGGGGGCCGCGATCACTTATCATAAAACGTTCTTTACTTTCCGAATGGCCGTCGTAGTTATTTCTGATCAGCGTGTTTGGTTCTTTTTTGCTTCTGAGGGCTTTTAGAAGTCGCCACATTTTCACCTCGTTTTCTTCGATTTCCTGTATTGTACAATCCTTGTCTTCTTTCAGTTTATTTTTAACGATAGTGTCAACTTTTACTTGCAGTCAGTTGTACTTGTCAAAGTGGTCTGGGTGACGTGCTCTTACGAACAATTTAAGAACGTCGCTTTTTCGTTTTACGGTCTCTTTTTCTTCGTGCTACCTTCTGGTAGGAAAATGGTTTTCTGCTATTTGGTGTTGTGCATGCTTAGTGAGCCATGATACGACCTCGCTGATGTGGTTGGTGCTAGAGAAGGGCGTAGAAGTGGATATTTTGGCTTTTACTACGCATATTTTTACTAGTTGGTTTTGAATTTTGGACTGCTTATTGGTTTGTACATGTTCCCTATTGATAACACCACTGGGATGTGATGTGATGATAGTTGTAGTAAGAAGAGGTCGATTATCTTTTCTTGATTCCTGTTTGCAGAGAAAGATGTGGCGGATTGAGAGGCATACACTTGATAATTATATGTGCGACTTGCACTAAGGAGTTTTTGTTTATTGGTGTTGGTGGTGTGGCATCCTCAGGCCTTGTGCTTAAAGTTGAACTTTCCGCCAATAATCGTTCTTGAGGCGTCCTGTAACTGCTGGGGTTGTAACAGGCTACCAGTTTGGGATGCAGTCCCGGTGTTTGTATTTGAATTCTACCTTTCCTAGCCTGGTGGGAGTACCAGCTGGGGCTTGGATGGAAACGCTAAGGGAATATGAGTATTAATCTACGTTATCTAGAAATCAAAATGTCTCTTCTAATCATTATCCAACAAATTCCGTTGCTTTATTAACATTTCATCCTTCTCCTGCAGTCATTTTTACTTCGCACATTAATGATACTTGTTCATTTATCTTTCCATAATTAGCGTAAAAATATTTCTCTGTGATAAACTACCAACCCTCGAAGAATCAAATTTCGTTCAAGATTTAATGATCAAGCACGATGAGAAGGAAACATCTAAAGATTCTAAAAAAACACACATAAGAAAATCCTGCAAAAACGACAAAAATAACATTATAGATGAAGCAAAGTCCGAGAACATCAAAGAAGAGAAAAATAGAAATGCAAAGGATTAAAACTGCTGTTATGCCAAAACGCATACAGTGATAGGCAATTGATGGAAGTAGATACAGTAAACAAAAGTCATCGAATGAAAACAATGAACACAATCAAAACCAAGAAGATCAGAAGTGCCAACTTAACTTTTTGAGCTATTTAATATCCAAATTTGTTAAAAACGGACCGTGAATTTAATGTAGTCTCTATCAAAAGCTCATATAAATGTCTATGTGCTTTTTTAAATTTTTTTATATATTATTTTGTTATTTTTGAGGACAATGTGAGCTGGATCGGCTAATGTTTGAGTCGCAATTTTTCTTAAGAAAAACGACTAATGCTTTTGTGAAACTATTACATTTTTAAAGCAAATTTGCAACAGCTTTTCAAAATTTAGAGGGGGGGGGCTGGTGTTATGTTCCCCCTTGGAGGAGAAGATGGCTGAGTGGTAGATGAAGAAGGAGCATTGATGTGGTAAGTAGAAGGATAAAGTATTAGCAAAGTACTAGAAGTTGTTGATGAATAATTAGAAAGAGAGGGGTGTGCGAAAAATTTTGATTTCTAGATAAGATAATGCAGATAAAGTATTAGCAAAGTACTAGAAGTTGTTGGTGAATAATTAGAAAGAGAGGGGTGTGCGAAAAATTTTGATTTCTAGATAATGCAGATAAATGCATATGTTCTTAAACAACGTTAGGATTAAATAGATAATAACCACACGAGGAGAATCCTATTTCAGCAATTGCAGGGATTTCGGTCTTTCACGCCCTACTTTAAACAAAGTACAAAAATTTAGTGTTGTGATTTGCTTCTCCCCAGTTCTATGGACAAAAGCATTGCGTGATTCTTTTAAAAAAGACCTTCGTGTCTTAAACCCAGAGGGGCTAATGATTGTGGCTTTAAAATACTTTCAGAAAAAGTGCGTCTCTAGTTACCAAAGAGCCTTTTAAACCACGCTTAAATTCTACAAGGTCACAGTTCCCATTTTGCAAACTACTGCCATATTTTCACATTAATTCTTTGATTTCAGAAAATACTCCATAATTTAGATTAAAACGCAAAATACTTTATCAACAATTGCCGTGCGATAGTGGTGATTTAATTTCGATTTTAACCGCTTTACCCAAATCGTTCTTCAAAAGGAGTAGATAATGCAACCAGAAGTTTCAAAACAATTTGGACAATTTTTCAAAATTTTATTTGTCCTTTCTTTTTTTTAATAAATGAGCGGTAAAGAATGCGTATTTTAGGTATTTGAAAAAGTTCTAAGGCAACCCTGTATATTGTGATGATTTTACGGTTTCTCAAAATAATCGGCATCACGATAACTGTGGAACTTTATTACCTCTTGAGCAAAATTTTCTTATACATTTTTTGTTAAAAATAACTTTTAAATATTGAAAATTGAAATGCCAAGAGGACCGTCGAGAAACTAGTGCCAGTTTGTGCGGTATAGAGTGCTGGCGAATACAGTAGCCTCCGGTCAAGATCTAACGCTTTTAGTTGTATATCTGCTGTCTATGTGCGAAGTTCCTTGTCACTATCACAGACTGTGTTGTTTCTCTGAGTGTTTATAATGTTCAAAAAAATAGATAACACCATCAAATTTAGAGCTGTAATTTAATTTTTCAACGTAAGAAATGTACGTCCATGTGATATTCACCGTCAATTGAAGGAGGTGATGGGGTCAATATTATTGATGAGTCGTCTATTCGGTGGTGGTGTCATAACGTCAACTTGGGGAGAGAGCGTTCGAGGCGGCCGGCAGATATTACAATATTATAGACGAACTGCTGAGTTCAATTGACGAAGTCGTAAAGAACAACCAGCGCGTCACAGTTGATGAAATTTTAAAGTGATGAAGAACCGAAAAAAGGTGTGACTACTTATCTCAATAAACTGGCGGCGGAGGGCTATAAAGCTAGGATACAAAAACTCGTCACACGTTGTGACAAATGATTAAATTTTCACGGTAACTATGTAGAAATAGTTTAAGATATATTTCAAATGACCAAAAATAGAGAAACTTTTTTCTGGCAACTAAAGCTTAATTTACGCATAATTTGCTCTAAACATCATGTTCATTAAATAAACGGAATTATGAATCGAACTATAGTAAAAATGTACCACTGTAATTTAATACTGCTTGTAAAAAACATATTTTTTTAGGACGTGCTTGTGGTAATTTGATCTATAAAAGTTCTAGGACCTTGTTTACTTTCTTTCAAATGACTTAAAACAATTTTAAATAGTACGTTACACTTTAATATTTAATTGTTAAAAATATTCATCGTTCCTTATTGTTTTATGCTACTTGCTACCAAAATTATTTGTTAAAAACACAAGTTTCTAAATTGTTTTATCTTAAATGTCAGACATGAGGTTAATACAATTCATTTTCTTTTAAAATTTGTAACGTGTTCAATGGAGATATTCTAAAACAAAATGTCCAATTCTTTTTACGTGGACCAGTAACAATATCATTCCCTAAAATTTGCTATTGTAGAATAAGAACAACTGAAAAATATATTTTTTATTTATTTTGCTTTGCAAAAATTATTTTTAAATTTTTCGCCTATTTGTTAGATTCGCGAACGGGATATTGAGAAAAACTGCTTCAAAATAAGTCATATAAAGTAGAATAAATATTTTTAAAAACAAACATGTTCCATACTTCAAGATATACTGATGAGTAACACATCAAGGGCAATAAATATTTTTGAAAAACATTTCATATGAAAGTTTAGTTCTAAATATCATAAGGTATCCATAATTTTCGTGATGCCGATTATCTTTGGGACACCCTGTATATGCGGCAATGTATATTGACTGTTTTAAAGAATGCGTGAGCAACTAAAATAAACACAACAAAATAGATTGACAACAGAATAATAAATATAAATTATTATGACCTTATATTACAATAATTTGCCTTAGGATAATTTAGATGCTTTTTTTTAATTAGCAAGTTAAACTGACACTGTTCCTTACCTATTCTAATTTGAATGTTATGTAATAGGTTTTGAAATATTACATTTACCATGTCACTTACATTTTTTAAGTAAATCATAACATCCGCATTGTTAAATAAATAATGACAAAAAAAGAATAGGAAACTAAACATTGTTATATTAAATAAATTTATGTTGAAAAGTTCTATAAATTTATCATTATTATCAACTAGAATGGAATTTTTATAAAAATCTAGCAACATAGTTGATTTTTTATCTTTGTTGATTTGCTAAATATAAAAAGTAACCATTATTATTTTTAATAAATGGCCAATAAATGTTTAAGCAAGTAACATCATTCATCTTAGTAGTTGAACTTTAAAGGACTTCTGGTATTCTAGAATATAATAAAATATATTCCAAAAGACACTCAATGGCATTGGTGAAGTCCCTTCTTTAATCTAAAGCTGACGACTGACAACAATGTCAGAATACAAATCAAATACTGATTTAGACAAAGCGATCCGGTATTTGCGAAATTTTGCATAATATGGTCATAATTTCATATTCTGAACAACTTTTCTCAATAGCATTTTACCGTATTATTGACCAAAATGTAACTTTGCTTCAGCATAAAATAGTTTTTTCTCAATTATCGACCATCTTGAGTTTTAAAAATTAAAAATGTGCTTGAGATTCTTTTCAAACCAAGGAGGGCGGTATCCCAAAATATCAAATCGAGATTCAAAAATTTTTGATCAATTACACCTATAGTGAAATCACACTGTATATTAATCCCGGAGTTTATGAAATGTATACTTCATCCCCATAATTCGCAAAAAAGTAAAATAGAAATGGAAACCAGAATGTAGAGCTCTATCAAGATTAGGGTGTGCCTAAAAGGTTTTTCAACTGCATCCAAATATATGGAGTTAGCTAAATTACTTATTTTTCCCCTAAAAGATATAAAAACGCCTTTTTACATATCACGATAATAATGAAGTTATTTCTATAATGGACGTTAAGGCACCATTGACAAAAATTAGGGCAAAATCGAGAGCTTTGCTTTCAACTATTCCAAAATACATAAAAAAGACCAGCTCGTTAGTTGCTGTTATAAAATATACTCATGGTAATGTGGGAACAATGTAAAGATGAAAACTTTGGATTCGTCAACGCATTTTGCTCAAACTAACTAACTGAATCATATATTCTGCACGTTAACAAGCCTTTATGCCAGATTTCATCGAAGAGGTACGGTATGTTTACAAAAATTCTTCAAAAACAAAGGTCAACCAACACGTCATTCGTGTATAGCAATATTGATGCCACTGTCCCTCTGAGTCTGCCTTTAAGGTCTTAATGTTGAAGCAAAATATTGAGTAAACCTTTTCTCCAAAATATTCTACTGACCGGACGATTGAAATTGAAAGCTTCTTTAAGTCCGTCCTATTGGCAAACATAAAATCATGTTGAAATATTCATTTACAATCGTTGTACCATGCTTGTTTGGCTAAGTGCTCTCTTCTGAACTTCGAAGCTGTCCAAGCGTCTTTTCAAGAGGTACTAGGGTGAAAAAATTATTCTAATGGTTAGATGTCTGAAAAAATTTCAAGTACCCTATTAAAACTGCAATGCTTAGCTGCTACCGAAATCTTTCGAACGACGTAGGCAATCTTGACTAATCATCCATACAGGAGCGATTGATGTTATCTTGGTGACAATATTAATACATTTTCTCGATAGCTTGAGCGACTGAAATTGTTAAAAATTGAGCAGGTACTTTGGGATATTTTTATCCGTAAAAAATCGAGGTTGCAGTTTGAGATGTATCATGGTAAATTCAAAAATTTACTTTAGAAGAATTTTTATACATTTTATCTTTTAACTTCAGTAATACAAAATATTTAGAATAATACCCAAAAGGTATGTTTGTTTATGTATAAATGTCAAACTCAGCAACTGTACAAAAGTCACCTCATACATAGTATACGTTACAAAAAAAATAACAAGCCCTCTCAGCTAGAAATTGTGTTAAAATATCAGGAAACGCACTTGGACACGTCAGAAGGAAGTATTCATTAACTTTTCAACTACAATTCTAGCTTTATTTATGCTATGCTTTGGATCGAGACATTTATAGCCACCTTTATCTAATTGTGTGACCAAAATATCTTTCTAGCCTAAATTTTTGTTATATTTGGAAAAAATAAAGTAGGATAGTACTAAGATTGACGTACAACTTTTGGGTCGCAATGTAGTTAGTACCAAATCATTTATACCATAATCTTTTCAGATAATGCCATGAATTTTGTTTGCTTGGAAGACAGAGAAGCGCGACGAATTCACCCTTTGGACTGCTTCTTTTACTCAGAGGTATAATAATATGTGCCCTGTTACAATCCGTCGCAGCTTTGTTCAATTTGTCTAATATGGCCTGAGTCTTCTTCACCAATTACAAACGTGGCTCTTGCCTCACTCCTTAAATATCTTCAACTTCAATCTGCGATCTTTTGAAACAATATTGTGGTTTTAGCAAAAATTTTTGGTACGATTGCCTACAACCGTCTACTATGAATGCCACCACTTACTCTTCTAAACTGATTAATACTACAGAAAATTGGTTGCATACGGAGGAGTATCCTCGCGCAATGTGCTTACCATATTATTATAGATTTTTTCAATATTTTCAATTTTAGTAGAATGTCGTTTACTAACATTGCGGTTTTCGTAACAACTTCTTGTCATGAAAAATAAATAAATTGCCAGAATAAAATTAAAAGTAGCTTTAAGGTATGTGAACGACCTCCGTTTTATTTGAAACTATTTAATAAGACTCTACAGCTTAGTTAAAATGCTCCGGCGGTCGCTTCTATGACTACTAAAACAGTACAAATGTCAGCATTTTTTAACAAGGGGTATTCGCAACGATACGTGGCAACTTGTTCGAAGTGAATCATTCAAGTATACGCCTCATCGTTAAACGCTATAATAAGGCAAGAGCTTACTCTCGAAGAGGATAAAGGCGAGATAAGTTAACCAACGGAAGAAATGAACGTTCCCTAAAAAATGAACTTAACGAAGTTCGAACATTTATATTTTATCTCGCTCGGTCAGGAGAAAATTAGATTAAACACATTTTAAGGAAACATTCCAATTGGAAACGAATTTTGGCTATGGATGAAACCAGAGTTAGCCTAAACTCTGAATTAGGCAAAGATTTAATATTGTGTTAACAATTTCATCTACATGCAAAGTACTTTTAGTTAAAATTCGCTCACCCAGAAACTCAAGTCTGAACCCATATAACATCTTTGAAATACATTAAAATAGACAGTTCCACGTCGTATATCTGCCTCTAGGAACCTCAAATAGAATGAGGAGACCGGTATTGTTAAATGCGAGAACATTCCGCAAGTATGCCATAACGCACGCAGGCAATAATTAGCGACAGAAGAGAGATCAATATGTTTTTACTTTGTCAGCGTCCCTGTTTATTTTATCAATAGCCTTTAAATTACGCTTCCTATTGCTCATCACATATTTTTAGAGTTCAAAATTATGTTAATGTAAAAATAATTCCTTTCAGCTAATTGTAATAATCCCTTACATTTACGATTTTAATGAATGACACTTTATAACAAATTTATGGGCGTAATTAAATTTAACATTTCCGAAAAAATCCTTAATTATTGTGCTCTTATGTAATTTTAATTATTTATGACATTATTCTTGAGGGGAATAAGGCTTCTACAACATAATGTTGCATTTTTAAACGCGTAGGAATTCGTTTTCTGTTAAAATCGGTTGATTCTTATGATTTTATTAAGGGAAGCTAAATTAAAGCAATGGATTGAAATGATAAAACTAGCAATCTGATTGCCGCACCTCACTGTGGGTACATTATATATTAATCTGATGTATTTTTGGTGCTTTATGTAACATTTTCATTTAGAGGGGTTGCGAACTTTCGAGATTACGTAGATAATTTAGTCTTTCTTTCAAACTCCAAACTTTCTGTGCCCAGTTTTCAAGCTCGTTGAAGAAGTTGGAGCTTTACTCGTTGGCTTCTGCTCTAGACGCAGTTTGCAGTTTTAAAAATTGATATGGGTGAGATCGGTCCATCAGCCTTAGGCTAATTAACCTGGAGTGAACTGAAGGAGAAGACACTGTAAGTGATTTTATTTTCTGTCACATCTGATTGAGGTTGCTTCGTACTTAAAACTTCTAACTATTCAAAATTAATTACAAATATGGGTCGCTGACTAAACCACCTCTAAACTAATTGTTTAAAACTGCCTAAACCTTAATTCTCAATTTTAATTAATCTTGCAAATCAAGACGTTCTTGCTGTCATAAATGTTTATCAAACTTTTCTTGCCGCATTCAAAGTACAATTGAGTTTCGCATATTTAACCTGGGTTTGTTAGTATCTTTTATCGGTATTTTAAAAAAACATTTCACTGGTATTGAAGCTATCAAGATAATTATCAAACATGTAGCAGGAGCCCCTTTTAATAAACATTTCTTGATTTCTGTAATTTAAGATTTATGTGGAAGTAACGATAGATGGTTTATTGATCAACTAATTTCTATGTGTAAAATTAGGTCTATGTTTGATGTATAATTTTGGTCCGCTCTGCCGTTGTCTCCAGAATCTTAGTTATTTGCATTTGTTTGTTTTGCAGCTGAGGGTTCGGGATGCGGACATTCCTTTGGTTGTCATGGCTTTAACTACTATGGTCATTTCGCCATACCGAATCTGGAGGAGTACAACTTCGAGTACGGATTTTTAACATGTCAAACATCACATTGACACAGAACCTATATCGAAGAAGGCGTGTTTTTTTAACACCGACCTTGATCGGGTTTGAATCCGCGTCTCTTTAGCATAGAGGCAACATACTAATTGCTATCCTACCATACACCGTATGTCCTTGGATCGACTTTACAAAAGGAGAAAAATCTTTTTCTGCATTTCTCTGAAAATTTCATCCCTGATGATGGTTTTACTTGTTTTAAAACAGCTAATAAATCTCAAATTCTTCAGTTATTTTTAACCGTTTCGAAGAAAAATAAGAAAATTTAAAATCTTTAGATGAAAATCTTTCTAAGTTCTATATGGTGATATGTTGTCTGTACGTTTTTATGGAAGCATTTGTTTTGCAGTATTGTATTTGATATTAATGACATATTTCCGGCCCCTATTTGTGCAGTGGTTGAGATGTTTGTATCTACCTTCAAGGGACGCTGGTCAAACCCAATTAAGGTCGACAAATTTTTTCTCAGATGAGGAAGTAAAATCGTAGGTCTCGTGTCAACGTGATGTTTGGCACGTTAAAAATCCCTACTGGCGGTGGAACTTCTCCATATTCGGCAAAATTCTGGTAGATATGGTGAAGTGACTGTAGTTGTTCTAGCCAAGAGATCTAAGGGAATTTCCGCATCCCGAAGTCTCGACCACAAATCAAACAAACAAAATATAACATATTTCGTAAAAGTTTTATTCTGTTAATAATTTCTGGTTTGATAAAAGTGATATTAGAACAATATTTACTTAATTCATTGCTATGGTACAGGAAGATTTAATGAAAAATGTTTATATTTTAAGAATCGTTGTTTGAAACCTAGTAAAAAAAATTGTTAAGAACTGGCTAAGTGCACGGTGCAAAGCTGCCTAGGCGAACTGTACGCAATGAAGATGATGTTGCAACTGTAGTAGTGATGGGAGTCGGTGCGAAATAATTAAAAAGATTCTCTGCAAAGACGGCTGTTACAATTAGGATTAGCAAATCATGAATTCAAAACATTTAAAACGAACTTTAATTTTCCCATATTTAATCACAAATTAGAACCAGGAGATTCTGCAAATCGTTTAGCTTTTGTCTACAAATTGGAGCAGAAATTATGGACAATCAATAGTTTAAGTGCAAAAATGCAACAATTTTATTCCAACATGTAAGGTATTCGGGCGAAAGCTATCCTAATATTTTATTTAAGTTAATATATAGTGTGTTATTTTTTTATCATGGTATGGTTAAATCATATGTTTAATAAAAATATTGATTAAAACACCTTTTTAACAACATTTTGAATCGCCTTTCCTGATATTTTCAATGTGATGGCTGTTCCGCTTATTATTCTCAAATCTTTCGGACTTGTTTGACTAACGAATTTTGTAACAGGTGGATTGGTAAAAATTGTCCCGTTTTAATAATTAATGATTGCTCTCTCTGGTGCCGCTTAAAGCAAATCGTTTACAAACACGATTCGCCCCCTGATGTCGAAATGGGCGGAGAATGTATTGAATAATTTCACTCAAGTGAACCGAAATTAATAAATTCTTAATATTGTACAATTTTTTTTTCTTAAACACGTCAAAATAAAAGTAGTGCAAAACAAGAACTGGGTCCTTGGAAATAAACAGAAAACTGATCACCTATAAAACTTACAAACATTTCCATTTAAAGATTTCAAATGTTTTTTCTTTGAAGTTTTTAAGATTTATTAGCTGTTTTAAGACAAGCAAAAGCTTTTATCAGGGCTGAAATTTTTAGAGAAATACAGAATAAAGTAAAGTCGATCTCTGTGTATCAAGTTTATTGCTTGTTTTGCTGACTTATCCACGACTACCTTCTAATATTACTCATATACCGGCGAGTTCATACAAGTTCCCTAGAATTTAAATTGCCGATTTGTCCGTAACTTTTATCAGAACTGTTCTCCCTAAGTACCTAAAGATTTCCTATTCCACTACAGGGTGCGAACGTCACCACAGCTCCGAACTATACCGATATAACCTGATAATAGGTCAATACCGTCATTACTCACGCCCGCTAGTGCCTTATTTAGTGCTTTCAGTCTTAAATTTATTCTAACACATGATAACTTGCCTAATCGCTATTTTAATTATCTATCTTAATATTGTTTTCGAACACTTGGACATTCATTCACACGAGGGTCAATCCATGTCAAATCATCCATGGCATGCAACCCACGTTCTCAGAATGTCATGAAATTTTTTATATGTGTTCTACTTGCCATTCTTATTATTC
>JAHWXV010290036.1:0-11035 GCA_024586415.1 Phrixothrix hirtus | reverse complement strand
CAAGCAGTGAAGATGATGAAAGTATTCTTTTAGAAAGTGAAGCAAGTGGTGATGAAGATTTTACAGAAAACTTGTGCATTGGATGTGGCGAAGACTACAATCTAACAAAAATGACGATTAAATGTGTAAATTGTTTGAAGTTGTTGCATGAAACTTGTACATCTCATAGCGACTTTTGCCAAAAATGCGGAAAAATTGATGGCAAAAAGATAGAGAAAAAGTATTAATTTTAGGTAACCACTTTACTTAACCACTGGCCATCTCTCCCGGACAACTCCGGGAGAGATAGCCATAGTAATGTTTTTTAAGAATTTAGGTTGTTTGTTTGCAACATGTTTTTTTAGTTTTGTTTGAATTTATTAATAAATGTAATGATTCGCAATCGTTTTGTCAATAAAAACATTGAAAAAAGCTTTATTATCAACATTTTTTAACAGTATAGAAAAACTATGGCCATCTCCCCCGGACTTACCCTATCTATAGTGTCTGACATCACACGCACCTTTAATCGACGATCATTTAAAACAAGATCATGTACTTTGGTGATCATTTCGTCAGTGGTAGCCTCTTTCTGACATTCTGATATTGTTTCACCTTCGATACGCGTACGGACACTTTTAAATTCATTCGCCCAGAAACAAACTGTCTTAAATGATGGCGCAGATTCGCCGTGAACATTATCTAACATTTCTTTAATTTCTTTGGGTTTTTTCGCGGCGATGTGGAAGTATTTAATCACAGCACGAAATTATCTTTTGTCCATATTCACAAAACAACGTAACACGTTTATTTTAAACAACTGTAAGAGACAAAGAACGCAACGTATTTGGCTGAAACTTTGACAGTTGTCTAATAACATATGATAGATTTGATAAATAACACGTATGCGTAGATTATGGCCCCATCTCTATATTAGTTACCTCACTAATTAGACCGCCCTCGTATGGTACAGATATTAAATATTTCAGTTATTAATTGGTTATGTCAAGTCGGTCTAGAAATCCAATTCGGTTAATTTTGATATCAAGCCAACAAGAAGGACATGTCCAAGACTGGAAGCCTCTTATTGGTTATTACAGTAACAGCGCCACAAGAAGCAGCTTTCTGATGTATATTTTGGACTCATACACACATAACAGTGACCTTTATATTACATAACTTTTGTGTAAAACGAAAACCGATGATTGTGTGATTTTAAAGTTTAGTTTTTGTAGTGTGCTTTAGAAATTTAAAATGTTGATGTAATTAACATTGCATTGGTTGGTTCACACTAAGACCGTAGAAAGGGGAGAGTTAGTGACTCTTGCAGAAGCTGTAAATAACAATGGAGGTGCTATTCTTTTAATGCTTATTTTCCCTACAGAAGATACCAAGATCGCTTTATTAGCGATGGGACAACAGGTAGTGTAAGAATAGGATACAAATCTCGATGTATTGTTTGTTCTGTGTATGAGTCCAGTTCATTAATTGTACGCCCGTCTAAGGAACATTCAGTGTTATTCCTTTTAAATAATCAACACAATGCGTTTATTGCAATTTTTAATGTTTTATTGTTTACATAATATCAATTTTTTTCTGAATTCGGCTATTTATTTCATTTGCTTAACATGTCCCTGAAGAGTTTCGGGATTATACTTAATAATAACGTTTCTAAGATTGAAAAGGAAAAATGTTTGATAAAATCTCTCCGGTAGCGACGAAGAATAATTTTTTTCTGAAATCAGTCACTTTTTAAGTTTTGATAAACCCTGATTCTCTTTAAAAATTAAGGCTCTAGATCGATCACTAAATAGTTCTGAACCTCCGAGTATACGTTTTCGATTTTGCAAGTAATAAGTGAAGGGAAGAATTAATCGTAGCATTTTCTGAATTTCTATAGATTCTCAATTTTGATAGTTCACATTCCTTGATTAACAAATATTGAAAATACAAAACTCGATATTATGTTACTGTTGCTAATAAAGTTCGAGAATGAGGAAATATGTTATCATATTCTCCAGACAAAAAGTAGAGTACTTGTCGAAATGGTCTTTTTCTTCAGCTCTTTTTTCTATTTGGGTCTGTTGTCACTATTGTTTGATATAAAAATAATTCGTTGTCAAGGACTTCTAGTAAATATACTGCTCAAAACAAATTCAGTATCACTATATTAAGAAAGTTTGCTGCCCTATCTTTACAACTACAAAAAATGATGGTTTGGCTTAATAAAACCAAGTAGTGATTAATCTGCCGTTAATGTAACAGCCTTATTTCCAGGACAGCCTGTATAGGTAACACTTTCGATTAATTATTGCTAGTTTTAATAAATACATCTGTCGTAATTATAAAAGGAAGTAGTATGGTTTAGTTAAATTTTGAATCCTACCCCTTATTTTTTGTGCCAACTCTTCATTTGGTATAGGTAACACAAATTTGCATCGAATAGCATTATTTAGAAACCTAGTGACTGTCATATAGGGGTTACCTGTTCAAAATTACTAGACAAATAATATAAATAGCTTATTATAAGAATGGAATTAAATTGTCATACTTATAGCCGATGAATTAAGTTTTGTTGAAAAAACTATACTTTTCTATGCAAGTTATTTTATTTTTAGAAGGAATACACAATAGGCGGACCTAGTATAATTGTAGAAATTAGTGAGTCATATTATATGAGCAATTACAGCGTTGGAAGAATGCTAAGGTCGCAAAAGGTTTGAATGGTGGGTGGAAAATGTATAACGCTCAAAATAGGTTTTAGACTAGTTCTAGATGAAACGTTGAAACTCTATAATACGAGTACTGGCGTTGAGAGTAATTTTCAGCTGGTCAGAACCAATGAAATTCAATGATAACAGTTTGCTGATTGATTTCGGCAAATTTCATTGATTCTGACTAGTTCGAAGCTGCTTTATGAACAAGGCTATTATTTTAGAAAATGTTCAGCCAGGCGTTATTTTATTGACTGACAATATGGTGGTGATATAATTGAGTTGACCAAAGAGAATTTGAACAATTTTCGATAAATCGTCACTACATCTTTTTAGACCCATCTGACCAGTAATAAATTTATTTGTTAACCTTGTAACGATTTTAGCGCCTAGGCGTCCTGGGTATATGCCATCTCTACCCCTGTCTTTCCATGCCCCTACCTAATATTACTGTAACGAAACTAGTTAATTGTTAAAGGTCTTTATTTATATTCACTAAATTACAACCATTTATTTACAAATATTTACTTAAGAATTTATTTTTCAGTATACTAATAATAAACGTTTAGGTATAGTTCTATTTAATGAGAACGGCTGCTTAACCAGACAAAATTCTAAGCAACAATAAAACTAAAGAAACTTTATCTGTTATTTATATAGAAAGAAAGAGTCCAGAACATTCTATATTAGTAAGGAATAATAATGCTGTTGTAACAAGTTCCAATGCCAGGACTCATTAAATTTATTTAATTAGATATTATTTACAGTAATGAGTGATTTGTGATTACAGCATTATGTTAGAATTATTTTGGAATGTTTTATGCCCCCTCCGTTTGACTTACGTCTTGTAACAGCGACATCAACTTTGCTCCTGCGAATGGTTGCGAAGACCGGAATCTACGTTGCGATTCATACTCCCAGCCCATTTTCTTGAAAAAGTGGCAGTCACAGATTTTGTCGTTCGTGAAGTTTCTCTTGGATTCCAACTACAGTAGAATCTTGATACCTTTGTCTCGAAATATTAACCACTAACTATTGCGACCTACACGCCAGTTAAACTGATCTAGACCACAATCGAGCTTAGGTACGGATAACTTCCTGCCAATGCTGGCACAAATTTGTTTCCTTAGGTTCCATAATGCCCTCCACAAGTCTTCATAACGTGGTTTCTGTTGGGACAAGGGTTTTGTCACGAGGTAGTAAATGTTTTGGATCCCTTGGTCATGAGGGCACAGTAGGTGACAGGCCTTCGCAATTTCTGGCCCTTCATGCTGTATTTCTTCTACGCCACTATATCTCCTTAACTTCGACTGCGATGCCACGTGAAATTCGGATATCTTTAGCAACACAATGATTCAAAAGGTACTCCTCTGGTACATCAAGCAAATTTCAGTATTCCTCAGTGATAACCCCAAATCGATATTTGTAGGGTCACGAATTGGTTACATAAAATCGATAAATGACTGTTCGTTGTTCTTGATTCTTAATTTTTCTAACTCAACGTGGTTCGCCCTTGTTGTTCTGGTTCTGCGTTCTTCCTAGCGTATGAGGCTAAACGATTAATGTGAATCATTTTAGGTTTTCTTTTGGCAATCTTACTATTTGATAGATTACATCGTTGATTTTGTTATCACTTGATACGGACCTTCCTATGAGCTTTGTCATTTTGTAAATAGACGTCGACGTTTCTGAGGGTAGTACCACCAAACTAGATCATTGGGATGAATTCCTACCGTATTAGTACTTACATAGTAGCGGAATTCATTCGATTACTGGAAATCTGAATGTTATCGCAAATTTTCTCAAAAATTAAATTTAGTTTGTTTCGAAGGCTGTCAGCATATTTGTTTCCAACAATTCCTCCTCTCCAGGCTTGCTACCGAACTTCAAATTACATGATAGCCTAATTCCACGCCCACTCAACACTATAGCTAGTGTTTCTCCTTCTTTTAATTTTTTTGTAATTTCTTCTTGCAATTTATTTTGACTTGATTTAATTTCTTCTTTTAATTTATTTTGGTTTTAATTTATGGATACTATTTCCTCTTTTAGTTTGTTTACAATTTCTTCTTGCAAGTTATTTTGATTGGAATAAATCTTTTCTTGTAATTTAGTTTGATTGGATTTCATGTTTTTTTTATTGAAATCTATTTTGTCTTGTACCGTTTGCAACGTTTCTATCAGTAACTCCATAATTTTTTTAGCTCTTTTTGTTATTGGCGTACAAAAAGCTATTAACAGTCGCCTTTAATTATTGATAGTCCGTGAGTTCGCATTTTTATTAACAAATCCGACACCTGACACCAACATAACGAAACTACTTATTTGCATAACAGTCTTTATTTTTATTCACTAAATTACAAATATTTATTTATATGTATTTACGTAAATATTTATTTTTCAGTGTACTAATAATAAACGTTTATATTTCTATTTACTTAAAACAGCTATTTAACAAAACAAGATTCTAAGCAAAACTAAAAATAAAGGAATTTAATCTGCTATTTATATAGGAAGAGCAAATCTAGTAAAGCACGAATGTAAGCTATTACATGAAATAATAATAATATGTACACATTTTAGAATTCTTTTCTTCACTTTCCTTTTGTATTGGCCTACGGAACTTTATGATATCAATATCGAGCTGTAATCAGCAAACATTTCGCCATTACAATTCCCTTGGTAACGTTTGTCGATGGTGGAAATGCCTTTACGAAACAATTCTTCGCGTTCAATACATAGTCTAAACGTGAATCCAAAAAGTATATTTTAAGGTTCATGTTAAAAGTTAATCCTTAGTAAGTCCTAGGAAGAGTACTGACAATTTCTTCATATTTCCAGGATTTTTCATTTACCAAAAAGTTTTAAGCTACTTCTTTAAAATCATTCCCAGCAGTACGTTTTATGTATATCGCATTATTAGATTATTTTTGTGCCCTTTTTCAATTTTGCATCGATTATATTAGGACAATTGTTTGATGTACTCAAATATATTTACTTCTTTGTTCACGCATTTATAAGTTTTTCATCATATCCGGTTTTATAGGCAATAGAGGACACACTTAACTAATATTAGGTGCATTATATTCACTTTCCTAGGAATATGCTACTCCTGTCGTGATCATTATTTAAAAATATAATCACAATTTCTTTTTCGGCTGTCCCACTAACAAATGAATCAACAGTTCGCCTTGTATCCAAGTTGTAAACTACGCAAAATTGCGGCAATCTATAAAACAGCAATAATGTACTACTTTCTGTAATTAATTTTATCAAAAAGGCGTACGATATTTACATACGATTTTGTCATGTGAATAGTGTGGTACAACAGGTATTGAAGATCAGCCATTTCTGGTATGTAGAACAATTTTTAAATTTAGTTTTGAGGAATCGATTAGAGGTGATATTCTTCTTTTAGTAGTCCAATCCAAGCAATAAATTGTCAATTGGCCATTACTGAAATACGCGTATTTAGAACTAATAATTTCCATCCTTGTAAACGTGATCCTGGTGTCGCTGCATGGGCTCTTGAACCAGATCATTAAAACCTGCTTGAGTTATTGAACTAGGCGTGTCTTCTTGGCATAGAAAAAATTCCTCATCAGAGTCTAACAGTATTGAGGTAGTTGCTTCTTTGGTTTATGTATCGCATTGTTCTACTTCCAAAATGCTTGGACATCTAGGTACTGGAAAAGTAGATTTATTTTTTCCAAAAGATCCGAAAGTTTGGTTGTAGCAAATAAGATTTTCCTTAATGTACCTATAATTTTAATATCCAGGTAGTAGTGGTAGTGCACTTTTTTTATTGTAGGGGACAAATCGATACAAATTTACCCAAGTTAATTAAAAAACGATGAGCGATTAAGTTCTTGGCAGGCGGTGCACCAAGGTATTCAAAGCTTTGTCACCTACGTACTGAGCGATTCAAGACCTAGTGGTAAGTATTCGATGTCACACATAATGTGTGGCTCCTCCTACTCACGGAGGCTAAGAATAGCTATGGGTCATCCTGGACGATTTCCAGCGTCCTCTTCAAGGCACTTATTTCAACAATGAGGGGGTTGGAGCTGTCCTGAAACAAAAAGTAGCAATTAATGGCCTGTTCATGAATGCACTGTTGGTTAGTGAGAATGTTCAGGACTTCGTGGATCTGCAAATTTTGCACAAGCACTTGTTTTGGATGACTTGCACTTTCCCCATGTTTGACCTAGTGGTATATCCCCAGACCGTTGCCGAGTAGAGCATTGTCGGACGGATGATCGCCTTGTGGAGTCTAACCTTGTTTTCCAATGAGAGCCTACTTCTGCGATTCAACATACCGCATAATGCTACCACAGCTGCCTTTGCACGCGAGGTACAATGGTCGATGTGGTGTCTCCACGTCAAATGAGGGTTGAATACGACATCCAGGCAACGAACCTGGTCCTCTCAAGGAATCAGAATGTAAACCATTTCGATTTCTTGTTGAAGACGTGTTCGTCGACGCGTAAAGAACACCTACAGTGCCCTTTTCCGCGTTGAGGTAGCTTCTGCACCTTCGAAACCAAGTTCTTAACCCAAGAACCGCCACTTCTAAGTAAGGATCTCGGGATATCTCGGCGCTGTCGTCGACGTATGGCGCGAGCGTCGTGTTTGTTTGTCTGGGTAGGTCACTGCGGAAAATGATGTAAAGCAACGGGGAAAGGAGAGAACCTTGCGGCACCTCCGCCTCTGCACTCATCGGTCCCGGTCTACTCATCAGGTATGATCTTGGCTTTGTTGGCCGCATCTTTCAGGCGGTTCAAAGTTATTCGCTCCGCCAGGTTTGCCAGACAAGAAAAAAGGCTGATGGGGCGGTAACTCTGAGGAAAGATTCGGTCTTTTATGGGTTTAGATAGAACTGCAACGTTGGTGGCCTTCCAGAACGAAGGAAATTGTCGGACTCGCAAATTTGTGTTTATGATGTTTACTACTGCAGCGATTCCCTGAGGGCGGAGTTTGGAGTATTGTCGGGACCGGGTGCGTTCCGCGGCTTGCATAGTCTTATTCAATCACGTATCTCGTCCGGGGAAGCCGAAAGGATGTAGGTTTGGTGTTCGCCGTCCTAGCCGTCGTTTCCGGCAGCGTCTGACTAACTTTCATTTGATCATTGGCAATCTGGATATTATTGCGAACTCTCTCACGAATGGTATTTAGTTTCCAGCATACGCATTTTCAACGACTTCTTCCTCTCCTGACTTACCACTAAACTCCAAATCACATGTCCAATTTCGTGCCCAAACAACACTCAAGCTGGGGCCTCCCCTGTCGTATTGTGTACAACTGACCGATATATAAGTACTAGTCCTAATCTTTTTGATTGTCCAAAATAACTTTTGACAAATATTTTCTCATTGTTCGATTCGTGCGTTCCACCATGCCATTTTACTGTGGTTGAAGAGCAGTTGCTCTGGTTTCGCGTATGTTCAAGAGCTGGCAGAGACTTTGGAACAAGGCTGAGTTAAAATGTCTTCCTTACTCTGAATGTAATTCCAAAGGAATCGCGAAACGGCTAAACAGTTCTTTTGCCAAGATCTCGGCCATTGGAATTGCCTCTTGGTAGAGGTAGCGCATATGCTTCGGTCCATTTACTAAAATAGTCCATTGCAACCAAGACGTATGTTTCCTGCTTCTGTTTCTGGAAATGAACTAGCTATATTGATGGCTACCCTTGCAAATGGGCTGCCCACATTGTATTGCCGTTTCAGTGCTTTTCGCTTTCAAATGGGCTAATCGCATTTTATTGCCGTTTCAGGGCTTTTCGCATTCCCAATGGACCGTTCCCATATGACATATTACTCATTTTAATAGCACCTTCAAGTTTGGGTCGTTTTCTTGATCTTGTTTGACATTAACTGGTCTCCAGTGATGGTTACTTACAGTAGTACGGTTGACGAGAGGCTCTTCAGCTTTTAACTCCAGCTGAGTACAATGTATATAAACTTTTGTGCAAGGCCGTCGTGATAAAGTGTCAGCATTTCTATGATTTCTTTCAGCAAGATGCCCAACTTCAAAGTCATACCCTTGTAGCTATTCAATCCATCTCGCTGGGCCTTCTGCATTCTTAAACTGTAGCAGCCATTTCAACGTTGCATGATCAGTTCTCAATAAGAAATTTCGTGCGTAAAGGTATTTGTAAAAGTAATCAACGGTCTTTATCACTGCCATCAATTCTTTGCGCGTAACACAATCGTTTCTCTCAGGTTTGGACAACACTTTGCTAAAATACCCAATTACTCGTTCTTGCCCATCTTGGATTTGCGATAGCACTGCACCAATGCCGGCGTAGCTACCATCGGTATCTAAGTCATAACTTCCCTCTATTCTAAGGTGGCCAATGTTCGGTTAAGTATTTCACATTACTCCTAGCAGCTGTTTCTCCATAAATATGATTGATCTGCTTCGGTAAGTTTTATAAAGGTTTTGATATGTTTGTAAATTCATGCAAAAATCGACGATAGTAAATGCATAATCCTAAGAAGCTTCTTAATTCATGTTTATCTTTTGGTTGTGGCCATTCTCGTACGGACTGAATTTTCTCCGGATCAGGTGCCTCACCTTTTTCAGAAACCACATGACCCAAGAATTTCACTTTGTTTTGGAACAAGTTTGACTTTTTCGTACTAAGTTGTAGTTGTGCACTTCGTAGTCTTTGAAACACCTCTTCGAGATTTTTCAGGTGTTCATCGAAGGTCTTTCTAATAACTATGACAGGGTCCAAGTGTACTATATATGTTTGCCAAGACAACCCCCTCATTATCAATTCCATTAACCTTTCAAACTTTGCTGGTGCATTGCGCAAGCCAAAAGGCACACGGGCAACTACGAGAGACCAAATGCAATGGAGAATGCTGTATTTTTCCGATGCTCAGCTTCCATACCAACTTGCCAATATCAATTTTCCACGTCTAGAGCCTAAAATTTAGAGCCGGAAAGTGTGTCTAAATTATCGTCAATTCTGGGTAGAGGATAGCTATCCTTTACATTATTTAGACACCGTAATTCATATAAAATCTAGTGCTAACATTTTTCTTCTTGACCAATACAACTAGCGGTTCCCAAGGACTGCTGGATTACTTATTATCCCTTCACTGACCATGTCCTTGATTATTATTTCGGCTTCCTATCGTTTGGATAAAGGTAGCCTCCTTCGTCGTAGACGTATTGGTTGGGCATCGCCGGTATTTATTTTGTGCGTCACAGCATTTGTTCGTCCTTTCAAACCGTCATTCGTGGCAAATATGTCGGCATATCGTTGGATCAATTGCCTGAATTTATTATTTTACTCATGAGATAAATCGTTATCCAGGCATTTGAGTGTAGCAGGCACTTTAGATAAATTCTTTACGGGCAAACCCTTCTCACTGGCTTTTGTTCAACGTACCACAGATGAGCTAGGTGTGCACGTTCCTAATTCGGTACCATTCTTTATCGTAATTTGGAAAATATTGACGTTCATCAAGCGAACGGGTGTTGTTTCCTTGGCATTGATCAACACTCTTCCAGCTACAATACCACTACCAATATCTATGTTGCCGAGTTCTAGGATTCCTACGCATCCTACCAGGAAGTCTCCATCCGGTTGGCCCATAGCTATTGTTTCACTGCTTGGCGGTAATGCCAGTTCTTCGGCTAGGATTATTTTTATTGAATAGTCATCTCGTTGGTTAATGGATATCTCTTCATCATCAACTCGCATGACGTGGTTCTTCAAGTCTAAGCTGAAGCCAAACTCAGGCATTATATCCACACCCAATATAATAGCTTCTTCAATATCATCTACTAGCAGACGGTGTGTCCACTTCCTACAACCGATGTCGATGTCTATTACAACTTCGCCACGAACGGTTGCATGGTTTCCTGAAGCTGTACGTAATCGTAGCTGTGAAGGCAGTAATCTTCCATTCCCGACAATGTTTGGTTTCAATTGCTCTTGCATCGAGCAGCATGTTGCAGTTCTTCCCTGCAATTGTTCTATTAATGTAAAGACTATCCGGTTTATGAGTTAACAATGCCACTAGGATGGTCACTTTCGATACATGGCTAGCAGAAATCGATATTCGTCCCTGCACATCGATCCTTGCTATTTTCCTGGCGTTTTGTATTATTAGCAGGACTACTCATAGCCTCTTCGCAATTTCTCTGTACATGTCCCAATTTACCGCATTTATAGCATGGTGGTTTACGTCCGTTTGGTTTTTAAGTCTTAAGTAGTTTCAATAGCATTTCTTCTAGACTCTCAATGCCATTTTTGGCTTCTTTGACAGCACGCACGCGAGTATGGCCCTTCGATGCTTGTTTGGCAACATCAAATTCCAGTGCGT
>JAHWXV010290024.1:0-11954 GCA_024586415.1 Phrixothrix hirtus | reverse complement strand
CCCCCCCCCCCCCCCTTGCAATATTTCACAGATATCCCAAACCTAATCAAGAATTTTACAAATTTTGGCTACAAGAAAACATCCACGAACGCTGTCCTCTCTTTGGGAAGAAGCGTACGACTTAGAGAATCTCGCAAAAAAGAAATTTAGAATTTCTTGAGGATTTGAAAAAGGCCGTCCAACCAGGTTATCTAGGTATCGTCATATACAAAAATGTAATACTTAAAAACCACATTTTCAGAAGAAAGGGCCTCGTGTTCTTGATATTCCGTTGACTGTACAATGTAATCAGTAATTCGAAAACGTTCCCACAAGCCATCGTATTTATAGTGATATAGTGCAAAAGCACAGAACGAACCCAGAACATGATATTCATTTTCAGTGCAAGGTGCTAAGGTCAATTTTTCAAGCTCCTTGCTGCATCAAAAACGAAGATATCCGAGATGATCGTAAAGCAGTCAACCTCCTCGAGCACCACGAAGGAGAGAATTATCCCAGACAAAATACTTCTATAAAATGCTACAAAACTAAATTCGGAGTCGAGCAAGAAATTACTATCAATTAACTTACCATCATAAGTTGATTAAAAGAAATAAAAGTAAGTAAAAAAGATGCTGGTGTTGAAGTTACTAGATATACTCAAAATGCTAAGTGAAGCACAGCATTTTCAGCAAGTCGAGATAATTCGATACGATATTTACATGAATATCTACCGAAGGTATCCTTACGATCTCCGGCCGTAAGGCTCTCGTCTCCTAAAACACAGTATTTGGGGCTTTTGCGACTCATACATTATCATGAAAAAGCACAAATTGTCTAAAGTTTTTATTTCTCCGGTGGGTGCCACTCAATCAATTTCTTAGGTTGGCTTGGGCATTTCCTGGTGCTTGTGGAAACATCGTAGATCGTTAGATTCCCATGGATATTGGACACATTTTGTACAAGTCCAAGGCAATGAGATGTATCAGCTTGAAATTTAACTCAAAATTGTGTAAAATAATGGCCAGTCTCGGTGGTGCAATGGTAAGCAAGTTTGCCTCTACCCTTACAAGACTTGGTTGAAACGTGACCAAAATTGGTAGTTTTCAGCGGGGAAATAAAAATCATCCATTATTGTCGGATAAGGAAGTAAAACATACTAGGCGATAGAACATCTCCAGGTTCGGCAAAATTCTAGTAGGCGTGGCGAAATTGCCATAGCAGTTGTAGCTTGAGGGCAAAGGAAATTACCCCATCACAAAGTCTCAGCCAAACAAATGAACAAAACAAACAATAGTGCTTCTCTAACAAATGTTTAGCTGCAAAAATGTAGTACAATGATTTTGTCGACCTTAAAATCTTTGAAATGTCACGGAATTTAACTTAGTGAAAATCTGAAGGAATTTAACCTCTTTTGGCTGTTATAAAACTTGTGATCTACTGCTTCCATCGAATAAGTGTGTTTTCCCTTCTGTTTTTACCGTCAAAACATTTCTGCTGAGAAACGTAAATGACTTTATTTCCTTATGTTGCCAAGAGCCATATAGTTTCAGTTTTCAAATGTCGATCTTCCAACACTATGACCTCAACATTTCAAATTTGAAATTATTTAAACCAAAAGTCTATTTGATTAAAAGTTACAGCTTTTTCTATGAATGAAGATTTTGCCCGTTCCTTCTATAGCCAAGGGTTTATTAATTCAGGTCTGGTATTGACAAAATATTGTACGCATCCACGTTTTAGTCCCACCAGAGGACGCTGTTTATTTGAATTTCCTACCACTTATATAACTTTGGTGTTACTGGGAAGTATCAAGCAATAGTCGTTTCTTTTCAATCTCAAACCTAACGCAGTATTAGGCAACAAAAATATCAGAATATGCCGCGCCAAATTCAAAGGCACTTTTGAAATTTATATTTACAACTTCTTCTCATTTTATCTATTTTTTTTTCAATTCTCTGCTCGTAAAAGTCTACGTTTTGAACTAAAAAATAAACTAATCTTCCTTCGAACATGATCCTCTGCGTTCACCCATTTGGCATTGAGACATTTTCGAGACTGCGAAAAATGTGATAAGTTGATAGAGCTCATCCAAACCATTTCAGCTCTTAGACCGTCTTCTCGTGCTGCATGGGACCTGGCGTTATCATGAAAAAACACATTATTTCTATTAAACAATGCTTGCCTTAAACTACACCTGATTCGTGTTGGTTTGGTTGGTAGGCGGCAGCCTATATCACCAAATCGATATCATAATCTTTTTTGGATGAAAACCTTCCGATTGTGGAGCTGGTGTCTCGTTGGGACTAAGCCACTATCTCTGATTCGATTGTGAATTCCTTTTTGTCAAAGTGATCTGACAAATCATGGAGAACTCATCGATGTCACCAATTTTGAGGAGATGCTGATCGACCGATGAATGGGTTGAGTGGAGCTCCTCCACTAATTCTTCCACCGTTGCAATCGCCGTCAAATTCTTATCCTTATGCACAGTTTTTAACTACCATCGTTAGATTGTTTCTTTAGCGAAATTCCCAAAACAACATGTCTTATATGTTCTGATGTTCCATAATTTTATTAAACTGATGTCCACACTGCTCCCTGTTCACTCAAATGAAAACAATAACTTTGCTGCAGTATCTGCCGCAATGAGGTATTATTGCACAATTAATTTTGCCCATATCAAAATTCCGCGTTGTTTATGGTATGATCAAATATTTACACACATCGCTCAATTTCTCAATTTCCCTATGCGGTAACAACTTATTACAAAAATATTGAAGTCGTTGTATGCACACCGGCGCTATCATCCCTATAAATGAGAGTACTCATTTTTTCCCTTAATACGAACCGCATGTGCAGTGTCGATAGGAAGAAATGCAGGAGACGTAGTGTGAGAAACAAATGTGTACCGCTATTCAATACGAGTAGGCAAATGGTTGAACATCTATGGACTTCAGTCCATAGAAAATTCGTGCTAGCGCTAAAGGCTATGAAGACATTTTTGGCGTAGCTTCATCTGGTTGAACTGATCTAAGCAAACACAAGAATAAAGGTTCGTGACGTGGTAAGAATGTTGGACATTTCCAATGGAACAAATTCATATGGCTTAGGATACCACATGTAGGTTTCCAGTCAATTCACTCCTAAAAGCACATTGGTGAACCAAATTCTTCCGAATCTTTCGCAAGAAAAAATTGCATCTAACTTTGTTCTAAGATGCCAAGAATATTCTGTTCTATTCCATTGTCAAACCTTGTAAAAGATAAAATCAGCAATTCGCAATAAATTCGCGGACTTACTCTCAGCTGATGTCATCGTGCTCGATAACAGCTTTCGCCCGCACTTGGCTGTACAAACACATTCATTCTATAGCAACGATTTGGCGCCGTCAAATTTTCGTTTGCTTCCAGGTCAGCGTTTTCCAACTGGTGCTGTGATCCAGGCCGCTGTGAGGACAGCACATGGGTTCGATAAATTTGTGCGATGTTGGTAAAAAATATGTGTATATTTCGAAATAAGAATTTTACCGCACAGCGAAACCTATTTATTGAACGACCCACGTATTACTTTATTTATTTAGTAATTCTAAAGGCGTGACTGCGATTTACGGCTGTGATTAGAATCGCATCGTGGTTAGTCGCTGCGCTGAAGAAACGAGCAACGTTAGATCACATATATCTAAACGAGTAGTTGGTTTAATAAGCTATCATAGGATGTGATATTGTGCGAATTAGTATCTCAATGATTTAGGCGTTTCGAAATACAAGGACTCAAGTTTACCAGATTGGCATGAGAAGAAATGGGTACGAAAACGAAACGAATATTTGCACAATCCTTTAACATACTTAAAATTACTCTAGCAACTGTGTTCTCGTCCATCCCGATATCCACTAAAGATATGGGTCGAGTCACATTTTAGAAAATATCTCATGCGAGTTTTGTTGCAACAACTGTAGTCGTGCCATTCCAGTCGCGGCCGCAAGTTGCAATCTCACCTTGCTATAATAGAAGGATCATAAAGAAGAGGAAAAACGTGCCGTTGATTTCACAAAACTTCCTTTACTTTAATAATACAAAATTTCCAGCTAACTTCGTAAGGTAATTTGACAGGACTGAAGAATGCTGATTGAAGCACAGTCACTTTACAACCAATCCAGAACCATGCCGAAGGGTAACTTTAAATAACGTCGTATATTTTTTTATTCTCATCTAATTGATTTTTTGCGCTTCAAAAGTCATTTCACTATATTTGAATTTGGCATCCCACGATCTTGTGGTAAGTTTCTATTATATTTGTCACATTATTTATTTTAACAAGACTGATTAAATGTCACCTAGATGTTTTCTTGCGACCTCACTTCATCATTCATAACCTTGATATATATTTTTAACGGATGCACATTAGTTGTAGATGTTCAACACTTGAAACACACTTAGCAGTATAAGTGATATTGTTAATTTATTTTAGGAACGTTAATACCGCAAAATACCTAAGTTAAAATTAATTCAGTTCAACAGGAGCGGATTGGGTCAAATTTTGACGTTGAAAAATATGACACCAGCCCTTCGCAACAAAAAGGACCAGAATTAACGCTGAAGAAAAGTTGAATACATACACATCCCTCAAGCCAGCTCTTCCAACAATTTCTGTCTAACCACACATTGAAGATTCATTTGGCAGAGCAGGGTGTTGCAACAACAACTCTTTCAAAAATTCTTCAAAGGTAAGCATCTGCGCAATCATTTTGGCCCTTTGAGTTCGGATCAATCATGCGAGGTATTAATTAATCAATTATGCAGCGCCGCTCATTTATCTTCGTTCTTTGTCTTTATAAACGGTTGCAATTCAAGTAAGCTAGTTTTAACTAAAAAGCCGACCCTGACCATTTACGTTAGGAATAGTTTCCAAATATATTGAAACATAGTGCCGCATATTAACGCCATTTCGAAGAATTAAATCGGAACAATTTTTAAAACAATTACTTTAAAGTAAAATTTAAATGAGGCTTAAACATGGCAAATCAATCATTTTTCATACGTTGACTGCCATTTTATTAAATTATATTCGCTTACCCAAAATTAATCTAAACAGCTTTGACAGATATCTTGAAAACAGGTCTCAATTTATTCAATTATATAATGCCGTTATTCAAAATGACGTCTGTCTAATACCAAAAAGTTAGAATATTTAATTAGTTGCCTTTCAAGGGATCCTTGAAATTTAATTAAGTCAATAGAATTATTGAAACTTTTAGCAAGAAATTATTTTAGCTCAATTAAGGGATGAGCAGCCACAGAGTCGCGAACTATTTGCTAAATTAAGGACTGGAAGACTGCAAATTCTTGTGGTTGAGTTTATAAGGCCTTGAAGACTTTTATTCAATATTATTGATATAATCTTAACCTCAACTCTCAAATTTCAGTGTATTGATGGAATCCAAACGGATAGTTACATTTCAAAATTATCGAAAATTATTTTTGGTACAATTAAAATAATTATCACGCAGAGTCGGTTGTCTGAACCTTCTGTAAACTTGTGCCTCATACGAGCACTCCCTATGTTCTGAAGATTTAATCCTCGCCATTAGTGTTGAGATAATTTCTCAACTAAATTCTTGAAAGACGGTTTTTCTCCAGTGTTGTCATGTTGTCATCACACCACGTCGTAATTTCTTTGTTTAATCAGGAGTACCAACATGGATGATGGGTTACTAAGGGGATGCTTCAATTCTATCGAGTGACTGACATTCAAGCCGAAATTGCACTCTTCGCGCATTAAACAATTTACGAGCTGTTATTTGCCCATAGAATTTTTTTTGGGCACTTGATCTGTGATAAAACCATGACGTCAGGAGAGGCAGGGGTTGTCAATTAATATAAAAATAAATGGGCATCGAGGAAGTATACATCACTAGTTGGATCAAACTGTACCATACGGTTATAAAAGATCATCTTCGCAACAGCGAACTCGGAAGAGGAAAATAATAGCACTTGAAGAGAAGTATTTTAAATTAAAAGATACCAAGCCGTTATGAGACAAAAATGCTTCAAAGTTATTAAATGAGCGGTTTCTTTCGCTGAATTTCAAATAGATAATGATATTTTGGGCCACATGTTGTGTAATTAATTCTAAAGGCTTTCAATTAAGAAGAGACTCATGTTTTCTGGCCGGTCGAAAAGGTTCAAATAATTTTCAGTACTTGATCTTCAAACCGAATGTAAAAGAGTCAAGAATTATTGAGATATGCTCACGCCACCGATTTTTGGGCGACTTTAAAATTAATCTAGGCATGTGAAATTCGGTCCAAGAATTTTTAAAATCATTTTCAAAGGATTTCAAAATAGTTTTTCAAAAATGAAGGATGTCAAGTTTTACGCTTGCAAAAATATTGCCGGCACTTCAAAGCATTGAGAAAACTCAGTTCAGAATAGGATATTGAGACGGTCTTTTGGGTGTCGCGTAATTCTACATCGAAGTCCTAGTTTCGTCGATCACTAATGCCTAAAAATATATTAGTGAAACTTATGACTTCAAAACTAAACTAATTAAATTGTTTAAGTTTAAAACCGCTGTTTAGATTAATTATAATCGTAGACATAAATTCGCTAATTACCAATTGACGTACATGCGATGCAAACATTATATTAAAGAAGCCTTGAACTTATTATTTTTAGTTGTTAATTTACGCAAAATTTTCCATTCCTTTAATTCGTGGTTTTATTGTAATTAATCTTTGATCCCCAAAATCAACTGGCAGCTCTAGGTGTTTTTGGCAACTTTACGGTGCGGTACTCAGCGAAAATTTGTTGTAAGTCAATATTGGAATCAAACGGGGGCGATTCTTGCGAAAAATCTGCCGAACGGATTTTGCGATACGTAAATCTATTTTGATTTGGTCCCCTTCCACGAAATTTTCCACAGCCTCAAAAATAAATTTCATCAAACATGCCCATCCGATCAAAAGTTACAGTGATGTAAAATTTTACACCGAAATTATAGAAGATTATGGCAAAAGAAAACTGTGGCAAATTTCGAGGAGTACAGTAAATTCCTCAGATAATTTGTTTACAAAATAGAAAAAATATAAAAGCATTTAGATAAATAAGAATGAGTGATGCATTGCATTAGGTTTATTGAATGTCTTCATTAGACAAAAACATAATTTTGTTTTGAGAAAATTTTTAAGGTGCATTTTTTTTCACTTAGATAACAATTTTACATTAATCTTTTTCCATAAATGATTTGCACAGTTAAATCAAAAGCTACATTAAATTGGTGACATAGAAACGTTTAGGCAAGCATTAAAATAATCTCAGGTAACTCAGGAAGTTTTGCCTTGGTCCGAAGGACAACGAATTTGGAGCAAAAAGCTATGTCGGAAAGTCAATTTCTAGGGAACATCCTAACTCAGCGTGACGTGTAGGAATGCACCGGAACAAATTGAGGTAAAAAGCCGGGCATTCCTTAGGATCTCTGCCCTGGAGAATCCGACAACAAAGTGAGGAATCTACAGCAATACTTCGGAAGAAATTGAGGTAAAAGCCCTTGCTGTAAGTCGCCACCTCCCAGGACCTCAGTTAGGGATGTGAGAACCTTAAGGACCTGGAGGGTCTAAAATCAAAGCGAAGAACTCATAGGGCGGAGGAAGCTGGAGCACAAGCATTTTTTGGGATCTCTACGCTGGAGGGTCCCACGTCCCATGACCTCAGTTAGAGATGTGAGAACCTTAAGGACTGACATCCTTTGAAATTTCTGACCTGGAGGGTATACAATCAAAGCGAAGAACTCATAGGGCGGAGGAAGCTGGAGCACAAGCATTTTTTGGGATCTCTACGCTAGAGGGTCCCACCTCTCATGACCTCAGTTAGAGATGTGAGAACCTGAAGGACTGACATCCTTTCAAATTTCTGACCTGGAGGGTATACAATCAAAGCAAAGAACTCATAGGGCGGAGGAAGCTGGAGGATATCCTAGCTTAGCGCGAAGTGAAGGAAATTGAGGAAAACGCTATCACCGTACGTCTCTACTCCTGTAACCTCGGTCGATGAATGGGAGCTTCGAGGCCGAGCTTGTTTTGATATCTCTACACTGGAAGGTCCGACATCTTAGGGAGGAACCCACAGGGAGGAGGAAGCGAGCGGATACCCTAGCTCAGCGCAACATGCAGCAATAGCCCGGAGAGAATTACGCCCTCGGCGTAAGTCAACACCGCCTATGACCTCGATCATTGACACGGGAGCCTTGAGCACAAGTATTATTTGGGATCTCTACGCTCGCAAGACCTCAATTGGGGATTATGATAACCTTAAAGACTGATCTGGAAGGTCTAAAATTAAAACGAAGAACTCATAGAGCGGAGCAAGCTGGAGGATATCCTAGCTTAGCGCGACGTGAAGGGAATTGAGGCAAACGCTATGACCGTAACCTCGGTCGATGATGTGGGGGTCTTGAGGACGATCTTGTTTTTAGATCTCTACACTGGAAGGTCCGATACCATAGGGAGGAACCCACAGGGTGGAGCAAACCAGCGGATATCCTAGCTCAGCGCAACATGTAGCAAAGGCTCGGAGTAAATTGAGAGAAAAGCCCTCGGCGTAAGTCAACAGCTCCCGTAACCTCCGTCAACGATATCGGAGCCTTGAGCACAAGTACTTTTTGAGATCTCTACGCTGCGAGACATTCACAAGGCGGAAGAAGATAACGCGATGTGTAGTCATCACTGTAAGTCGTTACCTCCTATGTTCTGGGTTAGAAATTGAGGACCTTGAGGACTGACATCTCTTGAAATCTCTGACCTGCTGCGCTTGTAATCAAAGCGAAGAACCCATAGGGCGGATATCCTAGTTCAGCGCGACGTGTAGCAATGCCCTGGAGTATATTCAGGTAAACGCTCTCACCGTAAGCCTTCACTCCTGTTACCTCGGTTGATGATATGAGGGCCTTGAGGACAAGCATTTTTTGAGATATCTACACTAGTAAGTCCGTCACAATTACCAGGAACCTACAGCGCGGAGGTAGCCAGCGGATACCCTGACTCAGCGCAACATGTAGCAATGGCTCCGAGGGAACTGACACAAAAACCTTCGGTATAAGTCAGCACCTCCTGTGACCTCGGTCATTGATCTGGGAGCCTTGAGGACGAGTACTTTTTGGGAGGGTCTGACACCACTGCGAGAAATCCACAGGACGGTGGAAGCTGAGAGTCAATTTCTAGGGTACATCCTAACTCAGCGTGACCTGAAAGAATTTACCGGAGCAAAGTGAGGTAAAATTACTCTTATAAGGCTGGGCAGCCCTGGAGAATCCGACAATAAAGTGGGGCACCTACAGGAATACTCCGGAAGGAATTGAGGTAAAAGACCTTGTTTTAAGTCGCCATCTCTTAGGATCTCAGTTGGGGATGTGAGAATCTTAAGGCTGACATTTCTTGAAATCTCTGACCTAGAGGGTCTAAAATCAAAGCGAAGAACTCTTAGGATGGAGGAAGCTGGCGTATATCCTAGCTCAGCGCGACGTGGAGGAACTTAAGGTAAACGCTATCACAGTAAGTCTCGCACTCCCGTAACCGCGGTCGATGATATGGGGAACTTGAGGGCGAGCTTGTTTTGAGATGTCTACACTTGAAAGTCCAACACCATAAGGAGGAACCCATAGGGCGGAGGAAGCCAGCGGATACCCTATCTCAGCGCAATATGTAGGAATGAGTAAATTGAGGTAAAAGCTTTCGGCTTAAGCCAAGATCTCCCGTGACCTTGGTCATTGATACGGGAGCCTTGAGGACGAGCATTGTTTAGGATCTCTACGCTGGAGAGTCTGACACCACTGCGAGACATCCACAAGGCGGAGGAAGCTGACGCGACGTTTAGTCATCTCTGTAAGTCGTCACCTTCAATATTCTCGAATAGGAATGTGAAGACCTTAAGGTCTGACATCACTCGAAATCTCTGCAGGGTCTGAAACCAAAGCGAAAAATTCATAGGGCTGAGGAAGCTGGCGGATATCCTAGCTCAGCGCGACGTATGGTAATGCCCTGGAGGAAATTGAGCCTCCAGTCCCGTGACCTCGGTCGATGACAGGGGGGCCTTGACAACGAGCTTGTTTTGAGATCTCTACACTGGAAGGTCCGACACCATAGGGCGGATGAAACCAGCGAATACCCTAGCTCAGCGCAATATGTAGCATTGGCCCGGAGGGAATTGAGGTAAAAGACTTCGGCGTAAGTCAACACCTCCCGTGACCTTGGTCATTAATACGGGAGCCTTGAAGACAAGCATTTTTTAGGATCCCAACACTGGAGAGTCTGATACCAATGCGAGTAATCCACAAGGCGAAGGAAGCTGATGCGACTTTTAGTCATCACTGTGTCGTCACCTCCTATATTTTGGGATAGGAATGTGAGAATCTTAAGAATTGACATCCCTTGAAATCTATGACCAGCTGGGTCTGTAACAAAAGCGAAGAACCCATAGAGCGGATATCCTAGTTCAGCGCGACGTGTAGCAATGCTCTGGAGGATATTCAGGTAAACGCTCTCACCGTAATCCTCCACTCCCGTTACCTCGGTTGATGATATGAAGGCCTTGCGGACGAGCATTTTTTGCGAAAGTCCGTCACCATAGCTAGGAACCTACAGCGCGGAGGAAGCCAGCGGATACCCTGACTCAGCGTAACATGTGGCAATGGCTCCGAGGGAACTGAGAAAAAAACCTTCGGTATAAGTCAACATCTCCCGTGACCTCGGTCATTGATCTGGGAGCCTTGAGGACGAGCACTTTTTGGGATCTCTACACTTGTGGGTCTGACACCACTGCGAGAAATCCACAGGACGGAAAAAGCTGACGCGACGCGTAACAATGCTCCAGAGAGTAGAGGGAAAAGCCGGAGGCCAACGAAGTTGGAGCAAAAAAACTATGTCGGAGAGTCAATTTCTAGGGTGCATCCTAACTCAGCATGACGCGAAAGAATGTGCCGGAGCAAATTCAGGCAAAATCACTCGTTATAAGGCCGGGCATTCCTTAGGATCTATACTCTAGAGGATCCGACAATAAAGTGAGGAATCTACAGCAATACTCCGGAAGGAATTGAGGTGAAAGCCCTTGCTTTAAGTCGCCATCTCTTAGCACCTCAGTTGGGGATGTGAGAACCTTAAGGCTGACATTTCTTGAAATCTCTGACTTGGAGGGTCTAAAATCAAAGCGAAGAACTCTTAGGGTGGAGGAAGTTGGCGGATATCGTAGCGCAGCGCGACGTGGAGGAAATTGAGGTAAACGCTATCTCCGTAAGCCTTACCTCCTGTAACATCAGTCGATGTTGTTTTGAGATCCTTACACTAGAAGGTCTGACACCATAGGGAGGAACCCACAGAGTGGAGGAAGCCAGCGGTACCTTATCTCAGCACAATATGTAGGAAGGAGTAAATTGAGGTAAAAGCTTTCGGCTTAAGCCAACACCTCCCGTGACCTCGTCATTGATACGGGAGCCTTGAGGACGAGCA
This sequence comes from Phrixothrix hirtus, assembly GCA_024586415.1. Taxonomy (NCBI): domain Eukaryota; kingdom Metazoa; phylum Arthropoda; class Insecta; order Coleoptera; family Phengodidae; genus Phrixothrix; species Phrixothrix hirtus. The sequence continues at coordinate 477 of JAHWXV010290024.1, read as the reverse complement.
TTGTTTACCATCTCTACGCTGGAGAGTCTGACACCACTACGAGAAATCCACAAGGCGGAGGAAGCTGATGGGACGTTTAGTCATCACTGTAGGTCTTCACCTCCTATATTCTCGGATAGAAATATGAGGACCTTAAGAACTGGCATTACTTGCAATCTCTGATCTGCAGGGTCTGAAACCAAATCGAAGAATTAATAGGGCTAAGGAAGTTGGCGGATATCCTAGCTCAGCGCGACGTGTGGTAATGCCCTGGAGGAAATTAAGTCTCCACTCCCGTAACCCCGCTCGATGATATGGGAAGCTTGAAGATGAGCTTGTTTTGAGATCTTTATACTGAACGGTCCGACACCATAGGGAGGAACCCACGAGACGGAAGAAGCCAACGAATATCCTAGCTCAGCGCAATATGTAGCAATGGCCTGAAGGGAATTGAGGTAAAAGCCTTCGGCGTAAGTCAACACCTTCCGTGACCTTGGT
>JAHWXV010290001.1:0-15035 GCA_024586415.1 Phrixothrix hirtus | reverse complement strand
TATATTTTTAGAAATTTGAAATAAACGTTAATTTATTTTAATTTTCTAAATGTTAGAATTTTGTAATTATACATAGTAATTTCGAGGGTCTAACAAAGGTGTTTAGAGCATCGCCTGCCCCGCTGATCGTATCCGGAAATGAATGCGGACGCTGATTCTATTCTGAAAGCCCACCACCCGCTTTAGCGCTTGTGAACCTTTTATTTTTTTTATCCTACTTCACCCCGCACGTATCGGATATGGAGACTATTTTTGATTTCTTTTCGAGGTCCAGAACCTCTTCTTACTTACCTAATTTATCCATTCACTGGTCTACCGTTTCGGTCAAGGATCTTAAGCGACCATATTAATGGCCTTTTGAATTAATAAATATATAATTACGAATTGGAACTTCGTCTACATGATATTTGAATTACTGCTGTTCGAAGATCACAGGATCGACCTAGATAATTTAAAGGCAACGTCAATAAAATATTTGAAGTATGTTTAATTGTAATTATTTTAACAAAATGCATCAATTCGATGATTTTTTGTGGAGATTCAAAATTATTAAAAAACTTTATAGTTAAAATGTTTACATTTTTCGCTTTCGACCAAGTTAGTAATACCTAAACCGGTTTATATGTCTTAAATTAATTCGTCATAATGTATTGATTTAAAATCTATTATACAATGTAAAGAGAAATTATAAGAGCTTAAAGTCTTGTTTTAAATTAATTTTTGCTTTGAAAAATAAATTAAAACTCTTCGTATTCCTACTGCAGGACGAAACGAATTGTTCATCGTAATGTACAATTATATTGGACAGTGCTTGGATGGTTATAGCCTCCATCTAGACTTGCCCTAATTATTAATAAAAGAGCTGAAGGAAATTTACAAAACTCTGCGCATATAATACATATTTATCAATTCTACTATTTAGAACAATCCAACTTCACTTGGCCCTGAAAATTTAGCTGGTTCATAACCAACAGCTGCGGTTTAGATTATTTTTTATGTTCACATGTTATCGAAACCTATAAATTTTTAGCCAGCTCTTGCTATATTTAAACTACTGTAAATTCCAGTTATTCTATACATAACGTACGAGATATCATCAAAATTTATCATTCTGTAGTTAATACTTTACGATCGAGGCGAAATTACTATTAAAACTTACTCCTAATTAATATCTTTGTAAACCATATTATTATCATGTTTTATAATAATTTCTTTTATTGCTACAAAGATTTAAATGCCGACTTAATTAATTTGAATGACTGTTGATATTTCCTTTTACACTATATGAAAGTTTAATATTTCTGGTACCTCAATCTTATTACTTTCTCTTACCTATATGAAATATAGCATAGAGAAAGTCATGTTTTCCGTCAAAATTTTCGATGTCCAGTTTATAGCGGAAATACACGTTCTCAGGTCCCCTGAGTCCGAACAACATGTTTTTAGAAATTGGTCTGTGCGTGTGTGCGTGTGTATGTGCGTGCGCGCGCGCACGCGCGTGTACGGGTAGTGCGTGTGGTGCGTGTGCGTGTACGTGCGCGTGTGCGTGTGCGTGCGCGTGTGCGTCTACGTATTGTACAAAAGTTAAATTTGATATATAAACTTACTACCTCCTTACCACCTCCTAGTAAGAATTTCGTTAAAATCGAATGACCGAAAGTGTAACTTTATTCTTGTGATTTTTAGGTTTTTTGCAATTTTTTCGAAGAGGCTCTAACTATTTTTTTAAACTAACCACGTTTCTTGCGCCTGTAATTCTATATTACATGAACTAATTGGTTTCTCTGAGAAAATTTGTTGAAGTGAGTTACTGAGAAAAATCTCTAGACGTGAACAAGGCTTCGTTTGGCCAGTAACTTGGATGGGTGACCGTTCCAATTATTGTCCCCAAAATAAAAATTAATTAATATATTAATAATTTATATGCATTATTTACATACTTAGTTACTTTTATTTAAATCAATAAATTATTCTTGCCATAAATGAGCTAAAAATTTAATTATAAAACTCTTAGTACACGTATAAAGGAAATTATAAATGAATGAATTATTTATGCTTTTAAATTAATTTTAGAGTTTACAATTTAAGTATATAGGAAAGTAACTAACGTCATTAAATTCAAATTAAATTTAAAATAGGTAACAGAAGGGCGTGTATTGTCTCACACCAGATTTTGTTTGTAGCGTTAATTCTATTTAATTATTTTCAGGACGTATCTGAAGTTTAACTTAGTTAATTATTGCTAATCTAACTTTGGAAGTAAAGTTCTAATAAGTATTATTGTTCCATATACGACTTCCTTACTTGTGAGGAATTTTTTCCGCCTTTTATCTTTCATTGTCGAACTACCGGGGCGTATCAGTAACTAAGTAACGTACGAGGGACGATCGAAATATAGCGCCTATGTTCTTTCCTATAGGTATCAAATAACTTGGCCTTTTATTTTTAGTCATTTTTAATTTGCAAGTAGTAACTGATTTTGTTGTCCAATTACTCACGCCACTCTACGGCCTCATATAGATGAATTAATCCAGAAAAAGGCAATCCCGTAATTTTCTTTTGTTATGTAACGTAACAACATGAGAGAGTACGCGGTAACGGTAACATTTCCAGCGAACCAATGTGATGTAAATACTAAATATGGAAGATTTAAGTCCAATTATTTACTGTGGTTGTATGAGCCACAGCTACAATGAGGCTTATCGCTCAATTACAGAGACCATGCGAAGGCCCATATAAAAGTATAATAAGGATCAACGAAATAATATACTAGGTTAAGGAGGTATCCAAAGAAGTGCACACGAATGAACTATTTTAATATGCTGGTAGGAATGCGGGTCAAGGACAACCAGAAATTGAACAAGAGACGTACCTCGTAGTGGTGGAGAATATGGAAATCACGAGTAAAGAAGTTGCATTTGGAGTTACATACCATCTTTTTCAGAATTATACAAAGCCCTATTCGGCACTATCATTGAACAGTACATACATTTATTTGACATATCCCAAGAGTATACGTTGCTAGTTTTGTTGCAAAATATTGACGGATATCTCGTGGTATTGTAGACGAATTTAACATAAAATATAGTGACATAGAGCAGCTACTGTATGAGCTAGATGTTGGAAGGCCATGTCATCTATGGTAATTATCTAATACTTCATTACAAAAGTACGGTCACATTAGAAGTCACATTGCGAATAAGATGTTACGGAACCTAATAAGTCAACTATGTGCTAAAGGTGACAAGATTAGTCACACAAAGATCGTTTGTGAGCTAGATTTGAGAATGATGCGTAACGCATGGGAATCCAGGTCCTGGTATACCATTTGGAATTCAACATGGAAGAATACAGAACTTTTACATGAACTTCGGTTCCAAGGCATGCCTCACATTTCAGATTTTATCATGCACCCCATAATCGGACGATCAAAGTAGAAACATTGTTATTGCATAGTCCGAGTTCATTGTTACGAGACGAATAAATTAGTATTGATGTTTTTTATAAGATAGCGAGTAAAGATTCCAGCGATGAATCATAGCCTATACCTAATTAGAGGACTCACTGAATCATACTTTCTCAACTTCTGTAAAAACTTATAGAAATTATAATTTACATATAAATAGTTGAATCGCAGCTTAGTTAGATGGTTTTGAAATTGATAGCAGTGTGTAAATATGAAACATAATTGTGTTTTAAAATAATTACGAGTAAATGTACTCGTATACGTATAAAATGACAATCAATGGTAAATTGTAAATAGATTAGTGAATCGAAATAAATGCTTAAATAGCTTGCCAGTATTGTAACATTATTGCCTTACATAAGCACAATTTAATTCAACATACTTCTTTTTACAATCTCGCCTTTGTTCCATTTCACATCTGTAAAATTCGCAGGGCCTTATTCTAAATCATGCTACAGCATGGTTTACGTCATAAATGGTGCCCAAGACCTTTCTAATTTGGAAATCAGACATTTACTGATATGGCCAAGTCACGACTACGTAATTCGTGTTGAAATATTTGAGAACGATATTATTTCAGCATACCCATCGAAACGATTGATAAGTGAATTGTGGTGAAACAACACGAGTTTGTGCAACCAGATTAAGCCCTTTTTTTATAACCCAGTCGTGAATTTTTTAAGCATAGGTATAAAAAACTGCTTTGATAAATCTTCTTACCTTTTGAAAAGTTATCAAATTAAATAGCCGTCTCAAAAATGAATGTAAAATTTAATTTGGTCACTCGAACCTATTCATAGCAGCAGTTTTACAATCTGTGTCATACAGGTGGGTTCATCACAGGATTATAAATAAATGTAAATTCTGATTTTAGAATATTTTTTTAGTCCTTAAGGAACTAGTAACATAATTTAATATTAATTCCCTAATAAAAGAGCCATCATAGTCCTTTATGTAATGTAAAACAGTCTCAGCGTATCTAATGCTAGAAACTTTTTAAATATGTATAAGTACTTATAGCTGCTGTGAAAACTTGTACAATTAGAGTCTACACCAATATAGGGATTGATACAAACTTAGCAGTAACAATGATGCTATGGTAAAATATGGAATGTTCCAGAAGGTGCCATGACACTAAAATGGATAATATGATCCCAAATGACTCATTACTGTAACTGATACCTAAAAAAATTCAAGGTTACAGCAATGAGTCATGGTATTGAAATTTATAAATAAGCATTTTGGAATTTTATTCGTTAATTTTCCAGAACATCATCCTTCTACCTATATAAATAGCACTTTAAATTCCTTTTATATAGTTTTGCACAGAACTTTGTTGTGTTACGTAACTCTCATAAATAAACATAAATATGAACAATTATTACTATTGCATTCTAAAATAGATATTATGTTGAATACGTATAAATAGATAATACGTTAGTAAAAATAAATAAACAATTTTAAATCAATTAACTAGCTTGTTACAATATTATAAAAGAAGTCAAGTTGATAACCTAAAACTAATATGTTTATGTTTAAGTCGATTAATAATCATTACGTAAAGTTTTATCTATTAAACGTAAGCTTCGACAGATACCAAAACTTGAGATTATATTGAATAGTCCTCTAGATATATCAACCAATTTTAGTCTTAAGTCATTCTGTTTTAAGGAGTTTTGCAACAGTTTATTTAACACATTTGATACTTCATTAAGAAACGTAATTTTTTTGCAATTTTCAAAAAGCTATAATTTAAAAATTGTTGCATGGATAAAATTAATAGATAATTATGTATCTCATTTACATAAGTATAAAGCTATTTCTTATGTCATCAAAAATTTACTAATTTCTTTAGTGAAATATTTTGAATTAAGTATTTAAATTCAAAATTCTAATACAAAGAATTATTCAAGACTTGAAGTTTCTTTAACAATAAGTTCAAAGATTCTAAAACAAGATTAAGTGTTGAATAATTGATAGTTAATCCGCATATTTTATTTAATAGATTAGCTGAGGCATTATGTCCACATTTACATTATAAACTTCTCTTAATTAGCTGTTAATGTCATAAATGTTTCAAATTAGGGATTATTTTAAAGAAATATATTCTAATTAATTGTTAATGTAAATTCCGTCAATCTAGAGAAATAGAAAACTAATGTCGTTAAACTAAATATGCTGTAAACTACTAAACCTGCTATTATACACCCGTATCGTAAGTATCTATGGTTTTCATTTGCATTCATTTTCTTTTTCTAATAAATAACGACGAAATTAAAAAATATTAACTAATATTATACAGATTCGCTCAGTGCCAAGTTTCTTATCATTTAGATCTTCCCACTTTAATAAATGATTTTCAAATTAATGTTTAGAACCAAAACAACCAAAGTTGTAGGAATTGCAAGGTATGGTCTCCATTGGTCTACTTCCAAGGGACTCGGGTGCAAACCCGATCGAGGTCGATAAATTTCTGAGCAGAGAAAAATTTAAAAAACATTTATTCTTCTAAGGTAAGGAAGTAAAATCGTAGGTCCCATGTCAATATAATGTTCGGCACGTTAAAAATTACTACTGGCGGTGAAACTCCTCCAGAATCGGCAAAATTCCCAGTAAACATGACGAAATGACTATATGACAGTTCCAGTCCAAGAGGACCACAGGAATTTCCGCTTCCCGAAGCCTCCGTCATAAAATAAACAACCAAATATGAATTTTATGGAAAATGGTACTACCAGAAATTGACCTAAGCTAATAGTTTAATAAATATCACTGATAGAAACGATATTTTATTCTACCAAGTTGCTTTTTAAATAAGGAGTATATAAGTAAATGCCACATTCTGAAGACTAAAAGAAAATCTTACACCAATGGGTTCTGAGGGCTACAAAAGCTAAATTTTTAAAAACTTAAACAACTATTTATAGAGGCTAAAAATGTTGCTTGAGTTCGCAGTCACTATTGCCAGTGTTTCATTGTGTTTCCATTTTGTTATTGCATTTTTTACTATTATTTCGTTTTCTTACAGTATAATATTGAAATATACCTTGTTAGTTACATAAATCATAATAAAATGACAATAAATGTATTTAAATATGTTTTGGTACAGAAATTTTTCCCCAATAAAATTGTAACTCATACAGTGGTAACTTGAGCATGTATAAATTAATAAATTGCGTTTTTTAAACAATTATAGATTGTACGGTACTTGAAATATAACAGAGAAAAATAATATAAATCCTTAATTGAAATTTATTTCAGTAAATGTACAGGGTTTGAAAACAATAGTGTGCGTTCTTGTAACAGATTGTAGGACCTCGAAATAGAACAGAAAGATGGTATAACTTTTTTCGACATCTACAGTACTTATCGGGATATTGCAAATTAAAGTTATTGCACTTTGACAACCTTTAATTCAAATCAGTTCGCTCGTACAAACCCGTATTCTGTTATGTAATTTGTTTCCTGCATCATACAAAGTTTAGTGCTGGAGCCTAGCCGATATACTCATAAAATGTAAAAGTTATTGAGGATTTAAGTTGATCTTTGGATTTCTTCAGGAATAAAGGCCATAAATTCTGGTGTTATATTAAAAGACGAAGAGATATTTCAAAATTTTAATATTTTGTCTTCCTTATTTTGATGACATGATTATTTGAACGTTTCGGGTTACAAACCCTTCTTCAGCAAAAATTTTCTTTCAATTATTGTAATAATTTTAAAGTGAAAACATCAGTAGTAGTAATATAACAATTAAAAATTATAAAATATTTTTAATTGTTATATTACTACTGCTGATGTTTTCACTTTAAAATTATTACAATAATTTAAAAAAATTTTTTGCTGAAGAAGGGTTTGTAACCCGAAACGTTCAAATAATCATGTCATCAAAATAAGGAAAACAAAATATCAAAATTTTGAAATATCTTTTCATCTTTTAATATAACACTAGAATTTATGGCCTTTATTCCTGAAAAAATCCAAAGATAAACTTAAAAATAAAAGCCAAAATCAAACAATTTTGTAATTTTCTATATAATCTATATTGAGGATTTAAGCGGTAAAGGTCACTGTCTTGAAAGACGTTCATTCTTAACTACAATAAATCGTAAAATCGAAGCTAGAAAATTTGTTTTCTGTGCAAGTTTACATTATGAAAAATAATTGGCTATGTCACAATGAGAAGTAGTACAACTAACTAGCGGCTAAATTTAACTTATTAATAAATAAAATGCTGTTATACAAGTTAGGTTAGGTAATAATAAATAAATAAAAACAAGCAAAAGGACATAAAGTTAACATGAGATTTTAAATAATAAATGAGCTGTTGAAATAAGTTAAATTTGCGAATTTGTATAAAAGAAATTGTCAATTAAAAATGTGCAAAGAGGATTTAAATTACCCGCGTAGCCATGCGCGGAACCATTGGAACGTTAATTAGAATAAAGCAATCAAAGGGAATGGCATAATTAAAGTGGTAGGAAGGAGTTGCAGACGAGGATGCTTTATGAAAATATAAAGATATTCAAATAAACCAGCTTAACCCGTGGAGTGAAAATAACCCAGTGAAAATTTTATGAACAAGCTGTTCCCAGCTGCGTAACTGTATAAGCACCCCCTCCTTAGTAGCTACAAATCAAGGCATATACAATTCGAACCAGTTGAGTTTTAGTTGTTGAAGTAGTTAGTTGCCGGTTATTGCGGACAAAAGTTTGACCTGGGTGATTTTAACCCCACCACATTATTTACGTCAGAATGTTTTTGAAACTGTTGTGATTATCATCCTACCACATAATCGAATTATTTTGGGGTTATTGTAGTTATTTAGTTAATTTTTCTAATTTTATTTTAGCGTTACCTAATCATCCGCACAAAGATGAGTTATAAAGAGGAGCAAAAGAAGCTTCGTGCTTTGTGGGATAATGTAGAAAGTGACGACGAAGATATAGTACAATCAAGTGCCTAAGAAGATGAAGGTTGTTTAGAAGAAATTCTTGAAGTTACAGACTTTGAGCAAGAAGAGAATATTGAAAGCGATACATCTGATACCGATGAAGTTCAAGTATATTACATTGGTAGAGATAAAAAGGTTAAGTGGAGAAAAAATTGTCGCAGAACAAATGTTCGCACAAGAGCAGAAAATCTAATTAGGCGTCATTTACCGGGCCTAAAGCTAAATGCAAGATATCTAAAGAATGCTTATTGATAAAGACATGGTGACAAGTATCGTTACCTACACTAATCATCATCTAGCTATTAAACGAGAAACCTTCAATGATGTGCACAAATATCTTGCCAAAGGTACTAGAGCTCGAAATAAGGGCAAATTTTGGTTTTCTATACTTGTCTGGAGTATACAGAACTAATGGCTTAAATTTAAACGACCTGTGGAAGACAAATGATTTAAAAATTGATATTTTCCGTCGGGTTATATGCTTGCAACGCTTTCAGATTACAATGACTTGCTTGGGGTTCGATAATATGAATAACAGAAATGCCAGAAAAGAAGCTGATAAATTTGCTGCTATTACAGGTATATTTCTTAAGTTTATTATCAATTGTCAAAATGCATATATACCCAGAGAATACCTCACCATTGATGAGAAGTTACCAGAATTTCGCGGTCGTTCTCCATTTCGGGTATATATGCCAAACAAGTCGTCAAAATACGGCATCAAACTATTTGCACTTGTAGATGCCAGAACGTATTACGTGTTTAATAAGGAACCATACTTAGGTAGGCAGCCAGATGGTCCGTTCAAAAAAGTTATACTCCAGTTGACGTTGTCGATAGGTTTGTAGCCCCGACAAGTGGTAGTAACCGAAATGTAACCTTCGACAACTGGTTTTCAAGCTTTCCACTTATGATTCACCTTCTGAAACATCATAAGCTCACGTCAATAGGGACAGTAAGAAGGAATAAAGTAGAACTTCCAATTTGTTTCACTAATTCTAAGAATAACCCAATTTATTCCACTAAATTTGGATTCCAATAAGACACGACTGTTTTATCCTATATATCTAAAAAAGAGGAGGTGATACTGCTTGCATCAACACTGCACCACGACGACAAAATTACAGAAAACTCTGACGATTCCAAAAAATCAGAAATTATACAGTTCTATAACTTTACTAAATGTAGCGTAGATGAAGTAGACGAGTTATGCCGCAGCTATGACGTCTCACGCAACAGCAGGAGATGGCCGCTTACAATTTTCTTTTCAATAATGGATATTACTGCCATAAACGCGTGGATTATTAATCAGAATAATATAGATCATGCAACAAAAAGGCGCATCTTCTTACAAGATCTTGGAAAAACATCTCGTGTTTCGAAAGAACAACGAAAGATTGCCGACAGACCTCAAGCAAGACACTCAAAATTCAATTTTGACACAAACTGTCGAAAGGGTATCGTCGCCAAAAAAAACAGAAGAGAATTGGAAGATGAATAATGTGCTCAAGAAGCAAAGACGGAAAATGTCAGAAGACATGTATTAAATGTTGCACCTTTTTATGTTTAGAGCATGCTATATATGCGAAAAATTCTCAGTTTAGGTCACTCCAAAATATTTATTTTTCAACATATTATATTCGTTTTTACTTCGTTACAATCATCAATGTTTCAATATTTAGGAAATAAATGTTTCTTGTATTGATTACATTTTGCTTTTTTTTCATTATTTGGAAAAGACTAGTGCACATTTTTCCTCCAAAAATATGGCCTTTATATCCTTTTAGCTATTACGCGCTACTGCAACTGAATAAAGACGTAATATTTAACGTAGGGCTTAAGCGTGCAATAATTATCAGTAATAATCAATTGGATAAAATAATTTGTACCTTAAAAATATAAATAAAAAATAATGGGATTATTTTCACCCCACCACACTTAACATGCTAGGATTTTTCACCACACAATCGCCGGGCAAAGTAACAGGTCATTTTGCAAATGAAGTTTTAAAATTGAGGTTTAACAAGTTAATCTCTGTGAACCTGAATGAATAATACAATACTCTCCTTCAATGTACTACTAAACTATCTGTGACCATTTCTTAAGTCGTAAACTAATAACATTGTATTTATTTGTGTATTCTTCTAACAGTATTTGACCTATTTAAGAATAACAAATTTCCCGATCTTACAGCATTGTCACGTTTCTTGTTTAGTAGAATTTACAATTTTATATAATACGTTTTATAAATTATGGCTTAATCATTGACTGTGTGGAAAAATTATATTTAATGTTTTATTGTGTATAGAAAGCGCTATTTCTTGGATAACTCTCGCATAATAATATTCATTCGTTGTTAAACTCTGCCGCAACAGAGTTTTGACTTTTACTAATTTTTTTCATAATAACCATTAGATTTGGACTGTTGTTGTAAAAGAATTTTTGTTTGTATTATATTATTACCTGTTACAAAATCTAACACTTTTTATTTACATCCTGTATACCCCCACAGCAAGATTTCAAACATTTATGTAAACACACAAATTGCGACTCCTATAAAACTGTTCCCGATAAAGGAACACATTTTCTGTAGCCCATAAAACTGACAAATTAAAAGTAGAAACATCTATTAGTAATTAAGAACGATATTTCAACGAAAAAATTCTATAGCAAGGTTGTAAAAGGATTAAACCCCAACATCGATTTAAATGAACATTTTAAGAAAGTAAGAACTAAGTGAGAAATACAGTTCAAAATGTGCATCTCCAATTTATAAATTAATATCCAATAAAGGGTTGTCATAGCAACAACCGAAAGATATAAAAAATAAATTGAGAAGTATGCAGCACATTCTTCGTTGTGACACTAGTGATTAAATTAGTGTTTGAAATCACCTAAAAGTTGGTTTGTTACAAGAAACAAGTTTGCTTCAAGGACGTTACACAAAGAATATTCAGAGCAAACGGTCTGAAGATAAATTACTTCCAAAATAAAACTCTATGCGGAATAACTAACTCAATACCAACTTCCTAATACTGTCTGAAATTACAAGTTGATACCGCTAGGAGGCTATCAATCGAAGTTACCAACCACTCAATAATAGATGAAATACAAATAAGTCTACTACTACTACTACCAATCATGCCATTCTCTTAGCGGGGTAGGCAAAACCCAATAACAAGCCTCCACCTTCACAATCACTACATGTACTCATACACCAACACCCTCTCACTACCACCGCCATTCAACACAACTCCCAGCACTCTACAGTATCCACACCAGCCCACTATGACCTACCAATCCTACTATCTCTACTATCACCCATTCACACTTCTTTTGCTTCCGTTAAATTCATACGTTTTCGGCAAGCTCTCCTATTCCTTGCGCTCTTTATTCTATTTCCTTTTACAATTTCTTCAATCATATTCAACCACCTCTTTCTCGGTCTACCCCTACCTGGTTTTCCATTCATACCTGTCTCATATATTCTCTTTGTTAAGCGTTCATTATTTCAATCGTTCCACGTGTCCAAACCATATCTACGCACTTCTTTCATACAGTTCAGACAGTGTTTCCTTCATCTATCACGTAACCATCACCCTTTCATTCCTTATTCTGTCACATCTCGTTTTGCCACATGCAGCTCTTGGGCACTTCATACTTACGGCGTTTATTTTACCCAAGTCTCACTGTCACATAAAAAAGTTGGAATCAATACACTATTGTACGCCGCCTTCTTTGCTTTCAAACTTAACTGTTCACACTTGGTTATTGACAACATGCTGCCAATTATTCTCCTACCTGCATTCACTCTATTTTCAATTTCACTATCTATTCATCCATCATTCGCAAACATTCTGCCAAGGTAAGCAAACTTATCCACTTGTTCAATTGTCTCGCTACCCAACATCAGCTGTTACATGCCCTTTTCACCTTTCCCATTGAAAACCATTGCCTTTCTTTTGCCACTATTGATTTTCAGATCCATTCTTTCACTCATTTCTACAAATTTATTCAACATTCGTTGCATTTGGCTCATGGTTTTAGCTAGTAGTACTGCATCATCTGCATACATCAACATTTTTACATTTTCGCTGCCTATATTTATACCACTCAAGTCCACACATGCACTTCTCACGCATTTACCCATAAATATGTTAAACAACCCAGGAGACATCACACACACTTGTCTTACACCATTACTTACTAACCGTACCGTTCACTCTCACGCACGCTCTGCTTCCGTCATACATTGCGTTTATTGCATTCAGTAGCTCTACTTTTACACCATACTCCGTCTATCTATTCACACTATCATACGCTTTCTTTAAATCCACAAATGTACAATACATCTTCTAATTAACATGCATACACTTCTCGGCCATTTGCTGCAGACTAAACATTTAATCCACGCACCCTCGTCCAGGCATGAACCCACCCTGTACATCCTTTATATTCCTTTCAGTATTTATACGAACTCTGTCAATTATAATCCTACCAAACACCATCCCAGCTATACTTAATAAACTTATAGCTCTATAGTTTTTGCATTCATATATACTACCATTACCTTTGTAACTTCATTTACTCCAGCAGCCTTCCCATTTTTAAGCCTTTTTATTGCATTTCGTACATCTTCCATGCCTATACCCTTATCGCTCTCTTTTATTCTATTTATTTTAGCATTTCCCACATTCACATTTAACCCAGTATCCCTGTTGACATATTCTTTCCAACGCAATATTACTTTACTTTCATCCCACCCCATTTCATTCTCGCTATTCCGTATTCCGTTTTCTCGGTTCCTTACACCTTGCTTTGCGTTCCTTACCCAATTACAAAATAATCTTTTATTACCGTCGAAATCATTCTGCATTCCCTACCCCTCCCTTCACCCTCAGACGCCCTTTGCTCTCCTTCACAGCTTCCTTTGCATGCTTCTTTTTAATCCGATACGCTTTCAGTAGATTCATTCTGTTCTTCTCATCTTTGGTTTCAATCATTCTCTTATGTATTTCTTTCTTCTCCTTTACTGCATCTTTTACGGCATCATTCCACCATGCGTTCGTTTTTGACTTTCTAATCGTACTCACTCCACATACTTTAATTGCACACTCTATTAGGAGGCCTTTAAATCTCTTCCATGCACATTAGATGCCACCTTTTTCAATTTCATACTTCCATTCAGATTCTTTTGACAACATTTTCTTATCTAGGTTTTGTATGTATTCCTCTATCACATTCTCCTCCTGCAATCTTTCCCCTGTCACTCTAGTCTTTCTTAGAACTGCCTTCTTCTTATATACCCACCTTCTACCAAGCTCAATTCTTGATATTATCAGAAAATGATCCGTCCCACATTCAGAACCTCTCATCACTCGTGTGTCCTTTACCAATTTACTTAACCTCTCATCATAAACGATTAAATCAATCATGCTTCTAGACTCTCCTCTTTGCTACGTATACAAATGGATATCCTTATGTTGAAACCACGTATTCGGTATTCTGTGCAGAGCCCAACTAACACTTTCCCATTCTAATTCGTTCTGGGATTGCTGTAAGAGCCAATTACACGATCTATGTTTTCTCTTCTTACTCCCACCCATCCATTCAGGTTACCTAGTAAAATCACTATCATTCACGTGAGATGCATTATGTACCCCTTCTATCTCTATCCAAAAGGTTTCACATTTATCCTGGTTATCACTATTCACCGTAGTATAACTACAACCACTACTCTCCTGATCCTTATCTTCATTCGAACTGAGAGTAGCCGGGCAGACACCAATTCATGCTTCCTTACATGCTCTTTAGCAAATTCGCTCAAGATCATTCCCACTTCCTTTAAACCATGCGCCCAACTCTCTACTCCAGACCAGAAACCTAGACTTCCCTCATCCATCTCAATCAATTCTTTCCTTTTCCACTGAGTTTTACTCACACAAACCACATCTAACCTTCTCTTTCGCATTTCACTCAAAATCTCGTGCTTCTTTTTATACATACCTCTTACATTCCGCGTTCCCACTTTTCATTCCATATTCTCGCGTCTATTCCAAGGTGGGCCAATCTTGTTCAATCTCAATCGCCCACCATGGCTTTTATTGTCCGAAGCTTTCATTTAATTCTTTTTAGCAATATTTTTAAAGGTAGACCTGGTTGCTAGCCTAGATCGTACCCTATATCGATTGTGCATTCCCTACTTATGGAATCGACACCATACTGGTCAGTGTTGACGTATTTAGCTACATGCTACAAGCGCAGTCACAATCCCAGCGTTACCCCAGGCATACCTAACGCTATTATATAGAAACTAAGCTCCCTATCATAAAGGGGTTACTCTGCAAGCCAGCACGTAGTTGCCCGTGCTGCGACTACTAGGAGGTATACGTAATGCACTGACACACTAGGACACACTAGGACACACTATGACACTAGAGTAAGTTTTCAGCACAAGGTGTAAGGGATCGTGCTGGTTGGTACTATTTGCGAGAAAAGAAGTTCAAAGGTAAAGGATATAATTGTAGAATGTAGGGATATACCAGTCAAGTTTAATTATGAATCAAAACATTCTGTTTTTAGATGTATAATTCATTGTCAATTAATAAAGATACA
>JAHWXV010289975.1:0-25317 GCA_024586415.1 Phrixothrix hirtus | reverse complement strand
CTGCATTTAAATGCATATATTCCGCCCCCTAGTCATAACATATCTAATTTATCATTTCGTTCGATACACCCTATATTTAAAAACATTTCCTTTCAGAAACAAACGAATTTAATGGAAAGCGGGGAAAATGTTCAATTCAGTTTTTCTATGTTCAAAAAAAATGTCATTTACATCTCTTGTTACAACACTTGTAATACACTACAGTTATGCTTACGATAGTAGAAAGACAAAAGGTACGTAAATCTTTAAAATGCTAAATGTAACAGTTGTCTTTCAAACAAACTGAAGTGTAGGATTTACAAAATTTTCTTATACTCGTATCGATAGTATCTATTTAGTTCCACTGGAGTAAACAAGCCGAGTTGTATATGCGGAAGTAAATTAAAAGTAATTATACTTCAATATAATTTGAAACTAACGTTGTATAAACTACAACTCTTTAAAAATAACTACTTAGTATCGAAGTTCTAGAACTAAAACTGCATGTCAGTATGTTCGTTAGTTTTTATTGGTTTTGACCTTATAACCCGGCACGTGCTATTTCAAAAAAGCGTGTATATTGAATTGTGTTAGCTGGATTTCCTAAATTGAACCTTTTAACACGCTACTAAATTCTATTCGTGCAGTAATCACTTATCAATCATACCTCAAATAATTAATACATATTGTCCCACAGTCACTAATTAGAACTTAACCACATTACACTCTCAAATATTCCTTGTTTGTAATAATCCTTTGTTCTCGCAATGTGGGTAGCTTACTTCGGGTTGTGATTGAACGAAGCTGCACATACTAATCATCTTCATCTGCTAAAGGTTAAATATTTAGTTGCTTTGTTCAGTGAAGGTTGCAAACCCAAAAATTCGAAGTCGTGTCACGCTCATTTTGTAACTGTTGAAAGGTACGCAGGTTTCACACCCTGCTATTTTGCTTGTGGTATGACAAAATAGTTTGTCACAGTAAATCGTATACAAGGTAAAATATACAATCTTTCTTTAATACTACGAGAATTGTAAAATTTAAAAATTGTTTCCAATAACCATGAAATTTAGAAAGCTGAAGTGTTAGACAGTCATATTATTTTTTGTATTTTAACTCGTCACAATTAGGAGTTAGTGAACGAATAATACATAATTAAGAATTAAAGTGTAATATGTAATGTCAATTTATAGAAGCAGTTAAATATGCTTTCATCTCTTACAATATGGAAATATCTTGAAGTAAGTAATCAATGCAAATTGAAAATTGTAATAATCCTAATGGCTTCCCGTAATTTCTGTATTGAGAATTAAGTAAGGGTTTTTCTTATGTCAACATTACTAAATACTAGTGTGTAAATAATAATTTAAACATGTAAATTGTATTTACTCTTTGTAATCTACTAATGTCCGTAAAAAAATTCAATTCATTATATCCACTTACCAAAAATATATTATTTACTAAATGCATGATTTTTTAAAGTTATACTCGTAAACAAAACTTGTTTAGCATCTGTAAAGTTGAATTGAGGCTATTTGCACAGTCCTAAGCTAAATGTTAGCTTTCCTTTTGTATCAAAATTTCAATTTTTCATTAAGCTTTGATCTAAATTGGATGGAAATTGCCACCCCTTTAACCTAATTTTATAGTTCATAAGATATCTTAGCTACAAGTTTGAAAAATTACAAAATTTAACTAGTTTTTGCTTTTGGTGATATCAATTTTAATATTCAAAGACTCTAGTAATGCGATTTATATAAAGCGCTTCACTACTATACTAAATATTTAGTAGTTACTTTGCGAAAATTTTTTGCAAACCGGGTATGAAAAATTAATTCGTTATTTATGTGTTTCGTTGGAATTTGTTAGTAAACAAACCCATTTCTACTAGATATAAACGGTTTTTACTTATTTCCATTTATATCTAAAATAACTGGTTCAAGGATTGCTGTATACCGCATTATTATAAAAGTTCTATATTGCCTTTTAGATTGAATGCTATTTATGGTAGTGATCGATTAAAAACCTATGTTCTGAATTTTACAGTAAAATTAATCAAACAAAAATGTTAAAAACCAACAAGTTACTTAAAATGAGATAATTTTAAGACAATTTATTTCTTATAAAGTATTTATAACAATAACTCTAAACAAAAACATTTAGAATTGTTAATAAATAATTCTACATCTAAGGGTAAAGTATATCATATATTTATTGTTATTTAAAATTATTTTAACTTTATTTTAAATAGTGTTCATAAGTACTGCTATTTTGTAAGACGGAGACAGCTTTCTACATTGGGCATCTCTTACTGCGTAGAATTATATTAGGTTTATACTGCCCTATAATTATGCAAAGATAATGATGTTTCAGGCGATTTAAAAATGCTCTTTGATGTTGTCTATATTAATTGTTTTTATTATATTACAGGCCTATGTGTTACAATTAAATATTAACGTCTTTTCATTAACGGTACCTGACTTTTTTTTGATCATATAAAAAATGTTCAGTTATGAAATACTTGTTCTTACCACATGAAAAATGAATACAATTTAACAAAATGTTGAATTTTATTATTTTTTTACAAAAATAAACATGTCCTAAATTTAGGACACTAACCCCAGTGTCCTAAATTTAGGTAAAACAAATTACATTTAGGTTACATACAGTATGAATATAAATGGATTTTTTATTAGAACTTCTTTTCTATTTTACATGGAAACTCTTAAAACAATTTTCTGTTTTTACATAAACACAAAAAAACATCGCATTTTTCACACTTGATTGTAGATTTTCCTTTGCATCCTTCAAATTTACAACGTTGTTGTGTCTCACTTGGTAGTGAATAATGAATATAATTGTCTTGCCTCACATCAGTTTGCGGCAGACTAGTTGGTTTCAGTCGTTTGCTAACTGGCGGAAGTGGTGACTAGTTTAATGGACAACCCTGCTTTATGTATGCAAGACCTTCTGTCACTCTGAATGTGAAATACAATAGATCGTTCTGTTCACTGTTGGGAATTTTTAGTTTATCAGCACCTCTTCTATATTCAAGCCATGAGTTTATTACTCCTAAGCCGAAATAATGAAACGGTACTCTCAGGGTCAATTTCCGTGACTTGATGGATGTTCGGTACAATGATACTAGAAAATCTGACTTGTTGACACAACCCATGTTTGTATTGTATTCCCTAATTACAAATGGCCTATCAATTTCGATATATTGATTCTCTTTTTTGTTCCATCTTTTTGCTCTATCCTTTGAGTATACTGCAACGAAATTTGAGCCCATTGTAACAATTTTGTTATCAAATCACTTGCTGACTACAATCTTCTGATCATCTGATTCAACGAAATCACTGGTGCCTCTACCTTTTTGTTTGAGTTCTGATTCTAATTTCAGTGGGCATTTCCGCAAACGGTTGCTTCTGATTGTACCTGCTGCAAGTACCATTGATTCAAGGAGCTTAGCAAATAAAGGCACAGAAGTAAAAAAATTGTCAAAGTATAGTTTGTATCCACAGTCTTTAGGAATTCGCTTGCATAATTCCAAAGTAAGAGCTCTAGTGAAACCATGGCAACCTCTTAACTAATCATCTAATGGTGTTCCTGTTGCCTGGTAAACTATGGAGTAATATATAATTCCAGGCGCACCACACAGCATAAATACTTTCATACCTCACGGGTTGGGCTTTCTTTCATATATTGTTTGATGCTCATTCTTGCTTTACTTGGAATGATGGATTCATCTATGCAAAATTTTTTTCTAGTGCCAACTTTTTCAGTCTGCTTTCAAATGATGAAATCACTTGTCTGACTTTATGGAGTTTATCATCCAAATTGGGTTGTTCGGTGCAATTATTTACAAGGAGACAGTTTCTTAGATTTCAAATCTGTTTCTCGACATGCCGAGATCTTGAATTAATTTCGCAGTTGTTGAGGGTTTTCAATATAGTTTCAAACGAAGATTCTTCAAAATTCCCATCACCATATGTATCGCAATGAGTTTTTTGATTTCTTCTTAGTTAGTATTTACAGATTTAAAAAAATGTGCAACAGAATACAAATTTGTTTTTTCAGTCATAATGTGAAAATATCTTCATGAAAATAAGTTTTGCGATAATTTAGTGGTGTTGAATGTTCTTCAATATTCCTTACAGGTGGTGAAGTCCAACTAGTATCAGGTGGTTGATGAGAATCCGTATTCCATTTCAAATTCAGTTTCTGCTACTCTGCTCTCGTAGACGTTTTACTAGTTGAACCAACCAGTGACACCGCCAAATCTGAATTTGGATTTACCACATTGCTGACAGCTGCTGTTCTATCTAATTTGGCCAACAAAGCACTATACAATAAAAGAACACAGTTAGAATTGAAATAGTTTGTACAAGTATATACCAATAAAACAGAATATTTACCTGTTATCATCTTCATTATCACTAATGTCCGATTTAAATTTTTCTGCATCCTTAGTAGGAGTATAATCTTTATCAGAATCCTATACATCAAACTCTAATTCTGATTCATCAAGTTCTGCTACCAAAGCCTCAACAACTTCTATATCTTTTAAACGCTTTGAAATTCTGTTTGAAGGAGCATCTTTGTAAAATAATTTACCTAAAAGTAGACATAAATGTAAATTACGGTATATAACAAAAGATTTTCACACCATTGTTGAGATGCTACTGAAAGTTTCATTATACTCTGTGAACCCTTGTGCCCTTTATTTAAAACTCAATTTTAAATAACGAGATTCGACCAAAATTAACTAAACTTATTATAACAGAAGCATTTATTTATTGGTAGTTTATAACATCTAATAATTGGTAATATTTTTCATAGCATTTGTTACACGTAAAAAGACAAAATTGGTATGAACTTATTATATGCTCTAGTACCATTTTTTGACGCCATTATCACATGAACCCAAAAGGAAGCAACTGACATCTGGTGGTAAAAACTGTAACTTCGCTTCACTCAATGTCTTTAAAATAGGACGATGGGGTTCGAGCGCTAAAGCTAATAACTAGTGAATGCTGAACGAGTGACAAATCCAAGTCCTATTAATATGACACCAGGGCGGAAAGGGTTCAGGACTACGAATTTATACTTTAGGCAAACCTTCACTGGAATTGTATTATTTTATAAAGTAAAAAGGGAGACAACGCAGGTCTTGTTCTAAACATAAAAATATAACTTTTTTGAATCATTCGTGTTATACCAGATACTAAGACCCCATATTTCATTAAAGGGTTTACCTATGTATTTAGTAAAGATATATCTCACTTGAGCAAAACATCACTACCTTGGTGCTAATCTTGTACCAGAAACGTTTTCTGTGAATCTTTGTGTTTAAATTATATATTAGGTTCATTAGGAACATAAAGTCAACGTAAAGTACGTTCTAACCCTCGTAGGACACCAAGTCGTTGCTCAGTTATTTGATGAGTTGAAATATTTCATTCCGCATGGCCATTTATAGATACCAAACTACCGCAGGACTGCGAAACACGAAACTCATGGAAATGTCATTCATGTACGGGAATCAGTTGGTCCGATTCGAAGACGCTCAGTTAGAAAACCTCTTCTGACCTTCCGGTTATCTTAGTCCGGTGTATGGTGTCTTCTTGGCGCTTTGAGAGTCTACCTTTGAAAACAGGATATAGTGACGTTGACACGTTGACTCCTAGAATTTTAGAGAACACCTCTTCAAATGGAGTAAGTAAATCCGGAAGTCACTAAAGAAACGTTTAATGGGCTATGTTACTCGTCTTCGTGTTAACAGGCATATAAGCACGGTAGATTCATAAAATATATCATTCATCTAAGGTAACTCGATACAGTGAGCGATTTCGGCATTTAAAATCTCAGGCCCGTGCTGTATTGGATATGGTGTTGGATGAGATATAATCGCTCCACGTTTAGTGACTGTAGTGTCCGTTGAGCGCCTTGCGAATAAAATTTGACGGAACAAACAGCTTTGAGTGGCTTTGTTTCTAATAAGATGCAGCTAACAGCTACATTACTACCAAGGACGTCGTTATTTTACGCGGGATACCTGCTTAACGTCTTATAGCATTCACAGCATACTAGCTCTCCAAATCCCTCTGTCAGTGACTTACTTCTATGGGGATGAATTTGCACAAGACCTCACACACCATGAAATTAATAACATGGAACGATGTAACAAGAAAGCTGTTTTCGACAAAGAAACCTATTTCCTGTAGACCGTTAAACCTTAGAATTAAACGTAGAATCATCTATTAGTAATTACGAACAATGTTCCAACAAAACAAATGTATGAAAAGGTAGTGAAAGACGTGGAAGTATAAACAAACATTTTTAGAAAATTAGAACTGAGTGATAAAACCGGTTCAAAATGTGTGTCTCCAACTGGTAAATTAATTTACAAAAAAGCCTTCTCATAGCAACGGCTTACAGGTACGAAAGGACTTAGGTAGCGTTTTCTTCATTGTGCTATTAATGATTAAACTATAGTTGAAATCAGCTCCAAGTTAGTGTATGGACATGAATCAAGTAAGTTTTGAAGGCGTTCCACAAAGGATCTTCATAATAAAAGGCCCGAAATAAGGTCCTCTCTGATGTACAGGTTATTTCACTGGCACTAAATAAATACCAACTTCCCAAAACAGGAATTATCACAAATTGATGCATTTGGAAAGCTATCAATTAAAGTTTTTAAATTGAGTTATTAATAAATAGAAGTCGGTTTACACCCTATTATTCATAATTATTTTTTACAGCATTTATAGTATTAGGTTGTAAGATTTAAACAAATAATTAACTCGTGCAGAAGGGTGTCCTTTAACAACAACAAGTAACAAGTATGGGTTCAAAAAATTATAAGCGTCTAAGGAATTTGGAGTAAAATTACCAGGAGAAAATAAAAAATTTAGCATTTCAAACTTTTAAAACATTGTTCTAAATTGTTCTATACCAATAGAATGACTTTTTCTAATACCAAAAATTCGTACAATAATCGTTTTCATAATATATCCAAATGAAGAAAGGCAATTTTAGGATACAGAAGCTTTATATCGTAATTAGTTTTCAACCGCAACAAGTAATCGAATTTTACAAGTTGTACTCGCTTGTGCTAATCAAGAGTAAAAAAGAATGATGAAAAGGGTTTAAAAAGTAATAAGTACGTAGTGAACAAAAAAGTGAACATTATTGAAGTTAAAATCATTGTGCTGGATTGTGCTAGCGTAGTAGAGTAACCTTTCCTTTTGTAAAAATTTCGTACCATAACTTGCCTTCGTTATATATCTAAGTGTAAAACGTCAGTTTTAAGATAACTTTATATCGCAATAACTATGATCCCTTTCAAATCAGTATTCGACGTTTAATAATAGATGATTTCGGTGTGGATTAGCCATCAGTAAGGCTACGCCACTAACATATACACATATACAGATGATTTCAACTAAACTATTATAGGGCGTACATCTTTTCGTTGAATAATTTACCTCTAAAAGGTTAATTCCAATGTTGGCAACACAAAACTTATTTATTCGTTTATCGCCATTTCTTAAAAATGTATACGTCAGTTAACTGAAGGCCAGAGTTCTAATCAGATTTGAATATTATAAACTTTCACAAGCAACTGACACAAATTGTGCTTAAATACAGTATTAAACAAATATAATTGTCGCGTTTAACTGAAGAATAAGTACTAGGAGTTTCGATTGTATGTACTTGATTGTCATGATTAAGGTCTGCCATCTATTTAATAATACGGATCCAAATGGAAACTAAATTATCCAATTTGCAGTTAGCAAAGTAGAGGGAAACTTCTGACAATGAGGGATTTAGGGATCGCCCTAAAAGTTGACGGCCTAAACCCTCACACGATGGCAGACTAGATATTCTACCTACATTTGAAGATAATTCACAACAGACAACTCGAAGAATAGTTTTCGAAAACACAGTAAGCCAGAATTTTAGTAGCAAAATATTTAAAAATGGAAAAATGGGACTCATATAAGTTTAATTTGGAAACCCCATCTGTTCATTTTTAGCATACTATGAGTTTACTTCAGATACACATTCCTTTGAAATAAAATCTGAATTTTCTGAGGAAACAACGCAAGTTATTCCAGTATCAGGCTATAACATCTTGAAATATTCATTACTTTTAAGGATTTCGTAGTTGTTAAGAAAAAGTCAAATGAAATACGGAATGGTTTTACTTGTCATTGCGCCGTATTCTAAATGAGTTTTTTATACCGATCTGTTTTTGTTTTGTTTACCGGCTACGTTAATTGTCGCGTTCTAATATATTTCCCGAACTGTTGTGATTGTCATAGTAACACCATGATAGCAAGCACGTTATGGTTCATAACTGACATAGTTATCAAACGTAGTAAATATTTTATATCAAATCATTATAATTGGCTGTAAAGCGTTGTTACCGCAAAAGATAGTGTACGACACACAATTATTATTTAGCTTAGTACAGATCTCGAGAATTAGCAAAACTCGACCTTTAAGTTTTCATTTTACTAATTTTTTCCAGACCTGTTAGAATGCAATTACCAATCTTGTATCATAATATACTATTTTGGGCTACGTTGATTGTCACGTTATGATATATTGCGCTAACTGTTGCAATTGCAATTGTAATACAAGTATTATGCTAAAACAAGAACGTTATGGTTCATAAAGGTAGTTGTACTGCTATGAAACAGGGTAAAGCTTTGATGTAAAATTATCGTAGTTAGTTGACAGTTGTCTCTAGCGCAAAAATAGTGTACGGCACACGATCATTAAGTGCCTTAGTACAACAGGCATCGAATATTAGCAAAATTGGACCCTTCAGGTATCGCTTATCTAACTTTTTCTCGGCCTGTTGTAAAGCACTTACCTATCTTATATAGTAAAATACTATTTTGTATTCGTTTTTTAAAAGACACAACCATAAAATTAATATATAACGATATATGTACAAATTTTGAAGGAAAAACTTTTATAAAATATTAAATCAACAAATTAATGACAGATATATTTATCATAATAATGCATAATAATGTAGGAGTTAAATCTTTAATATTACTAAACAAATTTTTTAAAGGAAACACTAGTATAACCAATTTTGATAGGAAGGTGTCTAAATAAAAATTTAATACTTGTAGTTAAATTTGGAAATAAGGTAGTGTGCTATATTGTAAACCTTGGTCATGGTTAGAATTTAGTGAAACAATATTAATGTTGGTTAAATTAGAAAAAATTATTTTATCAAGAAGGTGGTTAGGGCAATCATTCTCTAAACGAATGTTTCTTAAAAATAATAGATCTTCTTGTAGGTAATCATAATGTGAGATTTTTAAAATGCGATTTTTCATACATTGTATTAAATTAATTTTGAATTGTTTAGAACAAAAAGGAAAATAATTTATAAGTCGATTAGAATTAGATTGCCTACAATATCATCGCAATTTAAGGCATGAGTCTGTTTTAATTACAATAGTATCAAGAAAACTTGTTTGATTATTACTCTCTATTTCACGGGTAAATTTGATTTTACTCTGAAATGAATTAAAACGTTTTAATGTGTCACTTAATGATCCTTCAGGTAACGTAAGTAACATATCATTTACAAATTGGAACACAAAATCAAAGTTAACCTTAGAATTTGAAATAACAACATTAATAACGTGTGCCATACCAATATCGGCTAAAACATATGATAAGGAAGAACCCATTGGCATACCAAAAATATATTGGTAGTATTTACCATTAAAGGTAAAGTATATAGAATTAAAAATACAACAAAGAATTTCCATAAAGATGGTTTTACATATTTTAGTATTTAGTTTAATTAAATTCCAATTTTGATGAATAATTTCAAGAAAAAGATCGATAGGAATATTGGTAAATAAGTAACTGCGTCAAAAGAAACTAATTTATTAGTGATGTTAACTGGAGAAGAATTAATTTTATCAACAGAATCAAAGTATCAGAAAGTCTAAAGGAATTAAATTGTTTAGACGATATTTGAAGAATATTAGAAACGTATTTAGCAAGAAATTTAGAATGACTTTGAATATTACTGACAATTGACCTTAAAGGATTATTCAATTTTGTATTTTAACTAAACCATAAATTTTAGGAGGAGCAGAAATATGTCCAATAAGGTTATAGTAAGATTCACTGCTTATAAATTTATTATTAAGAAGAGTTTTAATAAACGCATTAGTTTTCTTTTCAAAAGAATAAATAGGATCCTTACTGAGAATTTTGTATATAGAAGAGTTTCCATTTTCTGGGAATAGTCATTTTTATACATAATTACGGTACAATTGATTTTATCAGAAGCTAAAGCTATGATGTCATCATTATCTCTTAAGTATTTTTTAACCTTACCAGCCGCTGTCAATAGATGTATATTTTCATAATTTTGACATTTCAAAAATGTTTTAATTAAAAAGGAAATTTCACTTCTATAGAAATCTTTATGAATCCCATCCACTGAATTTAATATGAATTCAACGTCACTTAAGTCTGTTAATCGGATATATTTTGGTGTAACTAGAAACGAAAATTTGGGACCCATACCTAAAATATTTAATATAACAGGAGGAATATTTTTGTCTGTCAGATTTGAAACAAATTTGTATGATTGATTTGATTCGGTAATGTGATTTAAATTATTAATATCTGCATTAAAAGAACTTATAGTTGAAATTTGTGTTCGAAAATGGTTGACTTGATTTGATTGATTAATTTTATTATTATGATTATTATTTATATAACTAGAATTTTGTGTTGAATGTTGTAATTGAATAAAATTATTTTGAAAACATTTAAGATTTGTTGTATAATGAATATTATTTAATTTAATTTTATTATAAAACGTAGAATGTTTACGTTTAACGGTTTTATTATAAATATGAGTTGATAAAAATTGTTTAACGCTTTGGATGTATCGATTTCTTTGTATGGTAAGATTATTAATTATTAAAAAAGAGTTAATGATTTCAAAATTTAAAAGCTTCAATTTAAGCTTATTAATAATACGCTCACCTCTTTTTAGTAACATTAAAGATTGAATGCCTAAATTATTATGCAGTAATTTAATCTATCGGATAACATGTAATACGTGCGGGCATAATTATATAAGACAAACTAAACTTCGACTTAAGGAACGTCTTATTCAGCATAAGTCTGATTTTACAAGAAAGCCATATGGTTGTGCTCTTGCAAAACATGTTTTTAATACTAAACATAGTTGTGATCTTGATTTGGTTGATATTTCATTCAAAGAAAACTTTTATACAAAGCCCATTTTTTTTTGGAACTTTAGCTATTAAAAATTCTAGTAATTGTTTGAATGACAAAACCCATTCACGCCTTGTTAGTGTTCTTTATAACGAATTTTTACAGTTCATTAAATTTAAAACATAAATTTAGATTTTTTAGGTTTATTAATGATGCGTTCACTTCCTGTGTCCGTCATTTTTGTTTTCAAAATCAAATCATAAGTGATTGTTTTTCAATTTCCATTTAAATTTTATAAAACAATTTTATCATTTTAATTTCAATCTGTCAAAGCTGTTCTAATTCTTAATTTTTTTTAAAAACAACAATTTTTTACATTTCCACCATATTTGTAAGTTAAACAATTTGTAATATTTGTAGTTATTTTAAATTAAAGTATTTCATTCCCGAAACGTTAGCCAATAAAAATAAATAATTTCCTTTTCCTAATTTAAATTTAAAACAAATTCCACATAGTGGTTAAAATAAAAATAGAAAATAATATTTACAAGAAGATTATAACAATTAAAGTATATAAAGTATATGTTCCGTTATGTGTATTTACGTAATTTGACAATTGTAACAATTAATCTCAAAATTTATAGTAAATAGATGTTTTTTCGGAAAATATTTAAACGAGCACAAAAATTTTGTTTGATATACGTGTGCTATCGCATTTCTCACCGCTGGCTGGCTCTAGTTTTGTAAAAATCCATCTGCGGTCTGAACGATGGGGTGACAGTGTAGTTGTGTCAAAAATAATTATTTCAGTTTATTAAATGAGGAAACACAATAACACTATACAAGGACTATAGATCGCGGTGACCTGGTAATTAATCAAAAAAACCATTTCTCGACTAATTCGTATAGTAGACGCGAAACTAAAGAGCAAAAAGAGGTTTGATATATCAAAATTCGAACACTTTACCTACATGCAGGAAAGAAAATGTTTGTGATAGCACAATATTTATTTGACGGTCTTAAGCAGTATGAGTTAAAACTGGTACCTCTGTAGATACTAAATATTTTCCAAGTACCCTAGGATATTAAACTGTAGGGATACCCATCGTTTTTAATAAAACTTGTGCACAAAGGTTTTCCAAGCACATTGAACGTCAAGAAGAGAGTGTCAGGTATTTTTATGCTCAAATTATAAGCTGACTTAGTGCAACTGGAGACAATGGCAATTTTGTCTTGGAATAATATTTAAGTAATTGTTTTATTTCGTTTTATTGCTTGAAATATTTTCATTTAGAGGGCTGCTTATAATTTAAATATGGTGTCGAAACACTGATTAGGGTTAGCTTTATTTAAGATGATGCAGAAAATTTATTTTTAATTTACGGTACTAGAAAAATTAAAAAGATCGTGTTTTACAAAATTATAGTCATCTGATATTGAGTTACAAATCAATATCTGAAATTGCACAAAAAGAATTAGCATCTTTATTAAAAACGGTTTCCTGTATTTATTATAAACTAGGTCTGGGGTATTTCAAAGAAATATGATTCAGATAAACATTTACAGCTCTATGCGTCGACGGCCAAATTTCTGGGTCGAAATTAGAATTTAGTGTACAGGGCACAAGAAATCGTAGGAGTGCCGCAATAGTTTCACTGAAGCCGTGACGCCGTGGACAGGTTTACACGAATCAGTTTGCCGTACTTCATTTTATCATAAGCCGAATTTTCGCGAATCGGTTTAATGGCAGACCCTTTCACTGTGAACTAATATACGAGGTCTGTCGCGGAGAAAACGAAACTGTTTTAAAATAGTAATTCCTAGTGGCGCCATCTATTAAAAAAAATATGCGTTGATAAGGTGGAACTTTCAGTAAAGTTATGTTAAAAGTTTACGAAATTTGCATCATTGGAAGTTGAGATATTGTCCATACAGTAACTGTGTATTTTTGGTATAGGCCAAAAAACGAATTTTGAACAAAGAGCAAATACAAAGTTTTGTTTTAAACTCGGTAGATCATTTTTTGAAACGTTTAAGGATTCTTATCGCGTAAGAGAATGTATGAGTGGTATAGATGATTTATGGACGATCGTACAGACATAAATGGCGACGAACGTCCGGTGCAAAAAATCTGAGGTTACAGAAAGTAACATCGAACGTGTGCGTGAATTTAGGGCAAATGAGCCGAAATATTCATTACAATACATGGAAATGGAGTTCAATATTTCCGAGGATCCAATCTGTTCCATTTTGAAACAGCATTTACGGCTGAAAAAGATTTCTACACGGTTTGTACCACACGAGGTAACAGACGATCAACAATTGATCCGAATTCAACATTGTAAAGACTTGATTAAAGAGTTAAAAAAAGACGAAATCTTCAAGTATTCTATAGTTGCTGGTGATGATACGTGGTGTTTTCAATATGATACAGAGACTAAACGTCAAAGCTCTGAATGTCAGTATCCAAGCGAAAGCAAACAAAGAGAAAGCCGTTTGGAGAAATCAAAGTTAAGATAATCTTGACTTGTTTTTATGATTTGGAAGGCATAGTGCACAAGGAGTGTGTACGAACTAGCCAAAAAGTTAATACTGTGTATTATCTTGGTGCTATGAAGCGTATTATGTCGCGCATTCGTCGTGTGCAACTTCAATATTGTGAAAATAGAAGCTAGTGTTTGTTATATGATAATGCACTATCTCATTGCTCGGTGCTTATCAGTGTACCTTTAACTAAAAATGGCAATTATTCACCCTATTCCCCTGATTTAGCCCACTCCAACTTTTATATATTTTCTCTCCAAACTACATTTACCGGCAAAAGGACATATTGCCGATATTGAAACTATTCAGAAGGTGTCGACAGTGATCTTGAAGGACATCTCTAAAGATGAACCTGAACATTCATTCGACATATTAATTGACAGTACAAAACGTTGCATTGAAGCCGAAGGAGATTAATTTGAATAAAATGAATGAATTTCGCCAAAATAATAAAGTTTTGTATTTTTAAAGCCGTTTCCTTTGATACACCTCGTATCTTCGAAATTATCACATACATTTTTACATACAACATCATGCTTATAATCTTGACAAGCAGCTGAATATATGATAGTAAATGATCTCTAATTGTTTTAAAATACACTCTTTTTATATGTGTATTATTTTCAAAACAAATTAAAGAAAATTATTTCAAGGGAGACAGACTAAGCTGCAGTTTACAGCAATACATTTAAAAATTTGGCAACCGTAGCTTTAAAAGGTTTTTTTTATTAAAGTTTATTAAAACTACTATAAAACTATGTATTTATGTAATTATGAGCTATACCACGTATTGCTGGTTATTTGCCTAATTTGTATAAATTTTCAAGGTCTAAACCAAATTCATGAACTATCATTAAAATTAGGACATGTACATAATATTTTCCTTTCTGCTTTACAAACATATTCTAATTTGTTTGTTAAATTAATATAGTTGTAAATTTTTTTCAAAGAAAGACTGGGCAATTTGGAGGCCGCACGAAGCAGCTGCCGTCAAGCATACCATGTCCAGAAATTCTCCGCTCGATACTCGAAAACCATATACATTATCTACAAAAGCTGCAAATATTGGCCGGGATAGCGTATCGTAGAATTCTGAATCATATCTGATTAAGCGCACCTTAACGACAGCAACTTGTTTAGATTGGTTGAACGATTTAATGCCTTAATGACTTAATTCAATTAAAATCAATAAGAACTAGATTTTCCACACGATTCGAAGTTTCAATACAATGGAGCACCACAGCTCGATCGTAGATCAGTATGTGGCATTTTAAATTGAGTTTTTCCAGACCTTAGGTCGCATTGTGAAACCTGTGGAATATCCAATACGACACCCAGATTTATATCCTTGCGATTATTTTCTAAAGTGCAAAGCTTGCAAATCTAAAATCCTGAATATCGATTAGTTAAAGTAGTTAATTTGATATTGCAGCATAGGTTTTTTTTTCAATCTTCTCTCGATTATTTGTAAAGAGATTGGTTGAATTCATTTTCAACATTAAAGTAAATAAAGTATTTAGTACAGTTTCTTATTTAGTTAAGTTTGCATGCAGATATATAAATTTTAAAAGTGCACTTCAATTACAGCTTTTCTGGCATATTTTTCTAATAATTCGATTTAAAAAACTTTCTATATCGGAGGATAAATAGACCTAGCTAACGGCATAACATTTGACGCTTGCCGTCATTTAATTTTCGCCGCCACTATTTATGTTAGATATATGCAACTATATGTTGTTCGTCAGGTTACAATACCATTTTGAGGTAATGTGGTTTTACAGTAGGTTGCTAATTACTTTAATAGCCTGATCTTTACCTAGTTTAGGTGTACAGTAAATAAATTGAGAGGCAATATTTATCGACACCTTTTTAAAAGACTACCTACTGCGACGAACCCCAAATAATTTTGACATTGCACTCGAGAAGTCCACTGTTAATTAAGGTAGCTCGTGTGATCTTACTTTATTTTAGAATGTGATTTAATCTTTTAGATAGATACCTGTTCTTAGGGAAAGATTTATATGAATTCACAATAAATATTTTGTAGTTCACACAAAATGAATTTTATTATTACTAGAAATGCAATTTTAGCAATTTGTCAATCAACAAGGGAATTACGAACTAAAATTTATTTATCTAAGCCCTACGAAATAATTACAATAATTAGATTTATTTTAAGTTATACAAATATAGTATTATTCAAAGGAAACCACAGTGTCAGATAAATCAGCGGTAGTCTAATTTATGGTTGGACTTGATCTAAACCCTCACAAATGCTTATTCTATTAAAGTTGGGATAATGTTCATATACCTTATTTAAGTGAACTACTTGCTTAGAATTATGTTAGATAATCCAGTGAATGCCTTTATTTAAATTGTTTATAAATTTCAATGAAGCTTAATTTATTCCACTGTGTTACCCTATTTTAAACATTCAACAGAAGCTAATTTTGTTAAGAGGTACCTTCCGCTTGTTATTACGACTAGCAGATGACGCTGAACTTTTGACTGTGATATCGGTCCCTTCGTACACCTTTTTGATGTTTGAATTGTATCTTGAATAGTTACAACCCAACTGTTAGCTCGAATTTCAATTAGATCATCTGTGAACTGGCCATCTGCGAAGATTTTTTTTTCTAATTTTCGGCCTTAGATGATTCTCGCTTCATTTGGAACTGACCATTTAATGAACAGTGACGGTTATTTTAACAGGCATTGGCTTAGAGGTACGTTGCACGTAAAACTCACGCGTCTCTTGGCACAAAACAAACGAAAATTATTCCATGTCAAGCTTATATTGACGTTGGAACTTCTCGGTATTTTCTCTTGCTCCCCAGTGGTTTGCAAGAATTTTTTGAATTTGAATCGAGTCTTCCCAGAGTCCGTTTGTTTAAACTTTCTCGTTGTCGGTGGACGTGACCCTTTACCTGTGGCCAATTGCACTATTCTCGGAAACTGCCTTCATATATCAGTTAAATGGTTATGGCTGCTGTTTAATGTTTTTATTGCTACTCTGGTAATTATACTCTGATTTACAAGAGGTTTGCGATTTCTTACCCTTAACTTTCTAACTACGTATTTTTAATATCTTGGAAGGGCTCCTATAATACATTTTATATTACGTGAACCCTTCGATGTACAGTGTGTTCAGATTTGGATGATATTGCAGGATATCTCCGTTATTTGTAAAGTCAGCGGGATGCGGTTTTCGCGACATGTTACTACGTTTTAGTGAAACGAAAGTTTCTGTAATCACCCACCATTGTTTTTGAGATACAAGACGAAATTTAAAATTTGCACGTTTGGGGTATACCTCCTATTTTGGGAACGGTTAATGATATTGAAAAAATAAAACCTGTAGCTCATATATATTTTAACGTAAAATTCAATAGCGTCCTTAGTTTTTTTCTAAAATCAATATTATTCGATATATCGACTAACCTTGTGTTCTTTATATGGGAAACTCTATATGTTTTCTTCTAGTTGTATCCAGTTTGTCATGGACTTTTCAAAAATATATAATACTCTGTAGTTAT
Source organism: Phrixothrix hirtus (assembly GCA_024586415.1). NCBI lineage: Eukaryota > Metazoa > Arthropoda > Insecta > Coleoptera > Phengodidae > Phrixothrix > Phrixothrix hirtus. Next base: position 8,017 of record JAHWXV010289975.1, on the reverse strand, counting down.
TATCTAAATTAAGGTAAAAAATTACAATTTTCAGAAATTCAACCAATTTTATTTGTTATTTTTTTAAAATAAAATTATGATTTTGAGGCTATTTAATTATTTTGAGAAGGTTTCTGCAATTATTTTAAATTAGATGAGCCTTTCCTTGTTCATAAAATTAATTACTTATAATTAGATTATGATTATGTGAGCAATGCCAAATGATTACTATTTATAACGATAGTTTGATTGCTTTGCAGATATTAACCATATAAATTTAAACGATCTTAATTGTTATGTTATGTTCGCACTGTATATCTTACTGCTGTGCATTGTCTATGGGTTTAAAGATGATAAAAATAAGATGAAGGCACGCTACATCTGAGCATTATGCTGTTTCATTTATATCCTAACTGTTTAGTTTCAATAATATTATTTTGAAGAAAATGTTTGATTGTGATTCGACTTACTATAAAGATTGGGTAGCAAATCTAATCAAAAGTCACTATGCACTATGCCTATTTCTTGCTATACGCTATTATTATTATTTAGTTTTTAAAAACTTAAACACGTTAAGCATTAACTTAGGAATATATAGTTGAATGTTTGTTCAACATAAACTAAGTATTAAATAAATATTGTTTTAGGTAAACTGTTGTACATAGCTATAACTTTGACAGCTTTTAGTTAAATTATATGACTAAGTTCCGAATATAAATCCGCTGCTGTAAAACTAGAAATGGAAATCAACACAGGCTGAAAATCAAAATTAAGTTTATTTCATATAGGCCGTTTCCTTGCTAGTAAGCCTGGTTTTGTATTATAGTCATTTAAATTTTAATTATACAGTTAGCTTTTAAGATAGATAGAACGGCTCATTTAAATAAAATTGTAGAAATTCAATGATTTGCTAAGAAGGTTACTAAATGTCAAAACGGATCTTCAGTTTTATATAAATTGATCTTAACTATCTCAACAAAATAATGGGTTCTTAGATGGAGCTAAAAGAATAAGTTGTTTTTCACCAAAGCAAAAATATAAGTTCCAAAAAAGGTGTTACGTTATGAACAAAATATAAACGTATCATAGACTTAAAGAATACGCTGTTAAATTCTATTTATCAACATACAATGTAGATGCTGTCTTAAATTCCTGAATCTTGAGAACAAATTTTCTGTGCTTAATTTGCATCTAATAAATATCAAGTATTGGTTCGCTTTGAAATCTTAAAAGCATTTTGTCATTCCTTTTATTCCTAAAATAAAAACTTTACCTAAATTTTAGAATCGGAACAAAAAACAGCTTTTCTTACATAATGAGCTACGCTTGCTTAAAACTTTCATTTTAATTTTATCTGTACCTGATATTTGATGTCCCTAAAATTTATTATTTATTATAAAATTTCTAGAAAAGCGCTTTTAATGTATCAATTAAATGTTGTGTTTATAAATAATAAAAATAAAACGAAACACTTGCATTTCCTTATAGAGCTTACAGATAATTGTTTTGATTAAAATTTTAATTTATTGTAGAATTTCAAGTTATTATAGATGGTTGAATTAAATTTCTACTTGAAACTAGCACCTGAATTTGAAACACCAACAAAATTAACAAATATTAATTAGTTGCATTCTTATACATCTCATCAAAGTAATCAAAAATTTTTTATAACTTTTCAACAAACATTGATCAACCATAAAAATTATCAATCCAGAGTATTCTGTATCTTCGATTATTCGTAACAACAAAAGTTTTAACAACAGAGCACCAGGAGTTTTTGGAGTTGAATTTCCAAATGCACCTGAAATTTATCAAACATTATTTGAAATTATTAATTAGGTGTTTAGCAATGTTCATGTATCTTCTTATAATAAATACTAAATCCTGTAGATATGATAATATTTTGCAAAAATTTACGTACTAATTTCAAAAAATCTGTTTTAACACTAAGAGTTATTTTGATATACACAAATCTACAATTTCAAAGAAAATTCTATTTATAAGCTTGTCTGATGGAAGCAAAAGTAATGCAGGCCCTTTTTAAATCCTTTTCAAAAGTATATCCTGCAAGTTGGACCAGCAATCACACACCTACTAACATGACAGCTTATTGCCAAGGAATACTTAAAAAAGATATAGAATTACATAACGATTCAGATATTAGCAGTGATGTAATAAAACTGTGAATTCCTTGACAACGTAAATTTCCAGGTAAAACTGCACATGATCAAGTATCCGAAAATTTGGGTTGTGGAATCCATAATCAAAACAACAACAAAATACATCGTAACTGGATATTTAAGAAAGTCGTTTAGGTGATATCTAAAAATAGAGAATATAGACTGCAATTACTATATACCCAGTGTTTGTAGATAAAACGCAAAATAACTACAGATAAAATAACTAAAACTATGCCTAAGGGATACCAAGGATATTTAAATTGAGTCCACAGTTTTATTAAAAGTCACTAAAGTGCACCGTGGCATCTTATATCCTAAAAGAAATACTTAAAAGTTATTATACTTATAAACCTACCGAACTATTTTACCTCAGCGCGTGTACTGGAATGCTACTATATTGACTATCATCAAGTTCTACTCAACTCTCTATTGCTGTGGAGGTGACAGTGGTAATCCTTCAAATCTAACATACCTTGAGTACTTTGACAAGGATTTGATAGATTTGCATAAGTAATTAATCTAAACCAAACTGCATGTGCTAGACATAAATAATGTGTAGCTATAGGTGTAAAAATAAGTACTGTGTTGTCCGTATCTACTGATAGACATCTAAGACTACATATATGGATATGGTAGTTCATGTTGTCTACCAACGGGTACTACTCAGTTTGTTCCTACTCCAGAACTGATGGAGGCAATCTCTTAACTGTATATGTGTAGAATACTTTGATAAAGGGTTAAAAGGTGTTCATACAGAAATCAATCTAAAACAAATAGGTAGATGTGCAAAAAACAAATTACGTGTAGCACTACGAGTAAAAATGGAATGCTATTGTTCTTATCTAATCATTAACACCTCAAACTTCATATATGAATATGCTAGTTCATATTGAGTACCACCGTATGCGATTGTATACAATACAGTGGTGCAGCTGATGAATTTCTTCAACATCTTAAGTTATCAATCGTCTTAAGACCTCGAGCTTTAGTTTTCAATCCTTTGTCCGAATGAGTATTCAAATAACTGAAGTGACGCCCTCCAAATCTATACTAGTTTATGGACGCTACCGTCCTTGATGCTCCCGAACTTATCTAATTAGATTCACTTTGAAGCCCCTGCCATTCACCTTATCTAGTCGAACAATCCTGCAAGTTCCGAATATTGACAATTATCGACCTTTCAAATGTGCGTAGCGCACGTCTAACACCTTTAATTGCTTACCAATATAAGCTTTTCATCTTAAGGCAGCTTCACTTAAGCTCCAATTTTGACACCAATCAATTAAGTTGCTGTTGGAGTATTGTGAGTAAAACAATCTCGATAATGATTCTAAAAATCTTATGGACTGAAAAATGACACTTTAAAACCATATGCCACTCTATACACTATACTGTGCATATAGCCTAGTCAAAAATATATAGTCTCCTGAAAAATGCTTGTTTGACCCACCGAATTATTCAACCCTTTCACGGTTTACTATCAAAACCGGACCTAACGTTCCCTTATATGTAACTTCCAAGTTTGAAATAAATATCTTGAGTTGTTTTAAGGTCGTGGAAGAAAACTCCATCACAAGTGCACAATAGACATCATGCTAAAAGTGCCCCAAAATGCGTTCATAGAACCACAAGGCGTGCACTTTGTTGCAATAAGCACACGTAAAATTTTGGTTCATGTAATAGTTGTCTTACACCACTGTATATTGAGGAAGTTAAAAATAGACAGAACTGATACAGAAACTAGATCTCTGTGTATTTTTCAGGACGCTAGATATTCGATTATGTGGAATTTAATGGCTGATACAAGCTGAATAATGCTTTCATCATTAATAAAAATATTTCGCGTGCGTATTTCCGTCATGGGTCACTGGTAATGAATCTCTAAAATGAATATTCCTGTTTAATTCGGCTCTATGGGTAACGAAAAACCTGGATATTTGTAAAGGTTTTCAACCATGTCAATTTCTAAAATGGCGATCAGATGCATATAAATCTAAGCAGTTGAACTTTCTAGAGTAAACAGCGGACAATACATACTTATGGTATAGGCACGCTATTATATGCTTCAGATTTAATAAGGTTCTCGTTTTTTTTATACATCATAGGTTGGTCTGCTAATAGAGCTTGACACAAGATGTCAATGGTAAGAGCTGAAAAACATGGAAGTAGACAGTATGAAAGACATTAACTTAATGTTACTTATTAAAGCAATCTACGCTAAAACAAAAACGCAGAGAGGTATTTCATATCCACAAATTGCTTAAAAATTATAGGGATCTTGTGAATGTAAGAGTAAATTCGATTTTTTTGGCTTGTAGAAGAGGCATTTATACAAAATAACCAGTTTATGCAATTTGTATTGCATTAATTTCAATAGAAATTTCCGAATACAACCCTGCTTGTTAACATTGCATTCCTCGGTTAGTGAAAACGTTATCAGTGGAGTACGGTGGTGATAGCTACCTGAGGAAGGCAAAGAACGGAAATAAAATCTTTATGGTAAGCAGTTTCCTTATAAACGCGTTATACTCGCTGTGACAACTCATATGAGTGTTTTTCGCTGACATGCGTGTTTTCCTTTTATTACAAGCCATGAATTAACAACATTTAAAATATTTGAGTTTGTTAGTTACAAATTCTCCACCCGCGGAGCATCAAAATGACCTAGTAATGAATATTTACACAACGAGGGTAGTAAATTTTACCGGCGAATCGGAAACTTGTCTAACAGCCAAGTAGTGTAAAATGCAAGTCACATAAAACATTTGATTAAATTCTCTAGATTTAATATATCGAGAGTCACTTTTAACAAGCAATGCTCGACCAGAGAGTTGAAGATCTCATTACTGCTGACCTCTGACGAAAATATGCATGCTAATAACCAAAATTTTCTTTAGCTTCCATTAAACATTAAACATCTCGTTGGCTACCAACCAGCGAATTTTTAACTTATGCGGTAGTAAACTGAACATTGCATTATTCTCATTTTCTTTCATTTAAACAGGATTAGAAATTCAGTTTCTTCAAAACTTTCCTACATCTTTAACTTCCACATTATATGATTCTATAGCGTAGTTATGTGTACATTTCAGCAAATCGTATGTAGACCTTTGAACACATTTGTGGTAATTTTAATTTAATGTCAGCTGTCTCTCTCTGTTGCACATTCTTCTATTTTTTTATCAAATTTTGGAGATATAAATTAGGGAAACTTCTCAAAAGTTTAAAATCATTTGGTTATTATATATAGCAAGTTAGTTTTTCCATCACTGTTGCGCATTTTTTACTTGATCCAATACACGATAGTGTAGGGTAGATGACAGAATGGATAAAAATTTCACAGGTTAACAAATCTAGTTATCTTTTGGTTCTCTGTATATACGAGGGTAATCTGAAAACTAAGGTAAGTAGCACACAATGAGGTAATTTATTCAAGTTTTCTACCTTTATTTTTCGACGTAGTCCTGTTTTAATTCGATGCACTCGTTCCAACCGTGCTCAAGTCATTTAATGCCTTCACTACAGTAGAACGAAATAAACGCCTCAAAATAAACATTTGTTTCTACAAGCACTTCCTCATTAGATGAAAATCTCTTTCCACGCAACCATTTTTTGCAGTTTGGAAAGAAGATATGGTTAGATGGAACTAAATCTGAACAGTAAGTGGAATGTTGAATATTGTACGAAGTGTAATACGATATTAATAGAGAAATCCAATTCTTAATTTTATTTTAAGTTATTATTTTCTTTCATTCTGGTGCGATTATTATTGATTTGCATATTTATTATTGACTTCGATTTTGGTTTAATTCTTGGAATTTTATTTTCAAAATAATGTAAATAATTACAGAGAGAATATTAAATTAATGAACTGAATCGTCTAGGAGACATTGTATTTAGCCCTACAGAGGGCGCGTCCGGTCTCATGCACCGATAGGTCCTTTTTTTTTGGTTATTTCGGCTAAACATACATCGTTTCAGGTATTCTCGCACAATAGCTGTCTGATTAGGTCACTTTAAGAGTTAGTACGCCGTGGAAAGTATATGGGTACGCTGATATTAATTTTATCAACATATTTGTTGCTGAAGACCGATGCACCTCTTTATATTATATTATAGTATAGAGAAAGTATTGTTTTCGTCCAAAATTTTATATTTGAGTTTATATCCATCCTTACGCGCGACCGCAACAATTTCACTAAAATACAATAACCGGAAGTGCCACTTTGCCCTTGTCATTTTTTGGTTTTTCGCGATTTTCTCGAAATCGATATAACGATTTTTTAAGATTAATTGTATTTCTTTAGAATTCAAGCCCTTTCGTATAACTAAGGGCATTTCTCAGAAAAGTGACCATAAAACAAGTAACCGGAAGTACCCTTACCATTAACTGTGAATAAAATAACTATGTAACTGAGAATCCTAGAAAAATAAAAATTGATATTTGAGGACCTATGTACTTTTGTATACCAAATTAAGAATTTAGTTAAAATCCAATAACCGGAAGGACAACTTTATGTCTATTTTTTTAGGTATTTTCCAAATGTTTAATTTTTCACGATTTCCTAGAAATTGGCGCTATCGATTTTTTTTAAACTTATTTCATTTCTTAGGCATTTAATGTCCTTTTACATGGTTTAGGTTATTTCTCAGAAATATTTCTGCAAATTGAGCAACCGGAAGTATCTTCACCGTTAACTCTAAATAAAATAATTATGAAACTAAAAGTCCTTGTTGAATAAAAATTTATATTTGTGGTCATAGCTGCCCTTGCATGCAAAATTAAGAATTTGGCCAAAATCTAATTACGGAAGTTTCATTTTATTTCCGTCACTTTTAGGTATCTTTCTGATTCTCTATTTTCACAATTCACTTGAAATCAGCTGTAACGATTTTTTTAATCTTAATATATTTCTTAGCTACCTAATTTAGTTTTATATTAACCAAGGATATTCTCTAATACATTTCTAAAAACCGGGTAACCGGAAGTACTTGGAGCATTAGTTATGAACAACATATCTCAAAAATAATCATTATATGAAAATAAAAAACCATATTTAAGTTTTTTAATTTTTGTTCATGAGATGCCATAATCTAATGACAATCTAATGACCAGAACGGCAACTTTATTCTTGAGATTTTTAAGTTTTTGCGATTTTCTCGAAAACGTCTTTAACAATTTTTTTTAAAATTTGGTACGGTTCTTATGTATTTGATATAATTTTCGTGAACTTAGCGGTTTTTATGAAAAAATGCGATGAAGCGAGTTATCAGAGAAAATCTCTGGAGTTAAGTAGGGTTTTGCGTGTCCAGTAACTTGGATGGGTGACCGTTCGAATTATCGTTCCCAAAACAAGGGTAAGTAATATTTTAATCATTTGTGGACATTTGCATATTTGTATATCTATGTGGGTAAGAGAAAGTCGTGTGATGTCTCACACCAGATTTTTAAATATTACTTCTTTGAATAATAAATAATCCAGATTAGTATTTTGCAGTTTAAGTTGTGTATCAAATTAATTTTACATTTTTAGCAATTTTTAAAAACATTGGGATATATTTTGCTACATGTCACAATTTACATTATGTACATAAATAAGGCAAGTCTATAGAAATGTTAAAATATTTAGTTGATTATTTAGTTCGCTTTTAGACAATATGTTATAAAATGATTAGTTGAAGTGCATACATGCTCTAAATTGAGAATGATGAATAAAGGTGATAGATTGATTAATGCTCGAAGCGTTTAATTCTCAATAAATTGTAATTTAAAGTTGTTAAAATTGGTATTTATTTGAAAATATTACATGTTTCAGGGTCTTGTTGATCCCATCATCAGATATAAACAAGTTTTGATA
>JAHWXV010289938.1:0-12111 GCA_024586415.1 Phrixothrix hirtus | reverse complement strand
GGGGGGGGGGAGGGGGCGACAACTCGATCTTTCCCAACGGCATCTAGGATGTAAGTAGACAGGCAGTGACAGCCGAAATCAGAACTGACTCCTATGATCTCAATAGTAACACCTGAACCTAGTTCTATGTGATAAATGTTTGAACCGCCACCGAGGTCCTAGAAATAAAATATTTAGACGATATTCAAGGACAGAATCCAGTTATAAATCACATAAATTTAATATTTCCCCTAAGTATCCAATCTTTGTTAATAAAAATTGAATAATTTGAACTTGACTAATCCGACACAATAAATAAATACACCTATTTACTGTGACCTGAAGCCTACGTCATCGATTTGTAAACATCTATATGAGTTTGCCTGTCACATCAGCGCTTCATATCGGAAACTTACTGATAGTTTCATGACAGCACTTCAAATTTACCTAACATCATAGGTCACATTTATACGCTGACATATTGCTCCTAAAACTGACGTGCATTAAATTACACTGGATAGCGTAAATATGCCATGCCGTTTAAAGAAACACGATTAAAGAAATCCGCAAATATACTTCGAACTGGCGTTTTGTAAGAAGTATCGAGACGTTCTATAAGACAACAAACGCAGCGTCAACTTAACTGAAATTGGACTCCATCTATCTGCGCAAAACTAACAGTCAAACAAACAGCCGCATTCTATGAACATCAATCCTAGAATACCTAATCCTATAAAATTTCACCTCTTATATAAACCTGTAGATATCAAGCTTAGATGGGTTGTAATCTTAGATTATAGTTTAAAAAATTGAGGCCTTGTATATACACCTAATCGCAAAATTAGCGCACCACCCTGACTTTTAGTTTTATTTTGGAAAATATGAAGTATTTTCGGAACATTAACATCAATTATAATAGTATGTTTATTATTACACTTTAAGAAGGTTCTTTTCTGCCTTTTTTCTTTAATTTAGAAATCCTAGCATGTTTTCATAAGTATATGTGTTTTCCAGTAAACCAACCTCTCACTTTTCAAAGCAAATTATGCATTGTTTCTCAATTGTCTTTGCAATATACCAGATAACTGTCATTTATGCAATAGGTCTGTTCGCGATGAAACGTGCTTGACAAAATTTAAATCGTAACGAATGTGTTCAAGTTGTAACTTTGTCAAATGAAGAACTAACAAATCGCGAACTTGGTAGAAGATTTGGAGTGTCTCATACAACGGTCGTAGCCAAGGCAGGGCACGGGCTACAAATGCCGTGGAGGATCGATTTTTAATGCTTTTTGCACTTTGGGAACGGTTCACTACTGCACGAAGTCTCCAATTACAGCTATTTGAAGTTCATGTTCATGACACCGTTGTTTGCCACAATACCATAAGGAGAAGACTTCGTGTTGAAAATTTACGACCTTGGGTAGCAGCTACAGTTTCCAGATTATCTATAAACCACAGAAGAAACAGATTGTGGATTGGGATATTCATTATTAGGAGCAGATATTATTTACAGGTGGGTAAAGGTTTTACCTTGTAAGTTCTAATCGCCGTCCAAGAGCGTACAGAAGCTCAAACGAAAGATATTCCGTTTGCAACATTCGAGAAACCGTATTGTATGGAGGACGATCAGTTATGGTATGGGGTGGAATACCTGTAACAGCTTGCATGGATCTTTTTATTGTTGATGGCGCACGTATGATTTCTGAACGTTACATAACAGACATTTTAAAACTTTTTGTGGTACCTTTTACGTCTTATGCTGCGGACGGATTCGTTCTTATGCACGATAATGCTAGGCCACACGCGGCACATATTGTTACTGAATATTTCAATTATGGTAATATTCTAATCCTGGAGTGGCCAGCTAGTTGTCTAGATCTCAGCCCAATTGGGCATCTTTGCGACATAATGGGACACAGGGTTAGAAGTCAGCATCCACCACCTACCACCTCATATGAGCTGCGACAGTCTTGTCCGGGTATAGGAAGATATCCCTCAAGAAATCATCGGATCTCTGATTAAAACTATGCCACTGCGATGTCGGACCCCAATAACATCCAAAGGCTGCAACAATAACCATTGATAAGCCAAAAACGTTCCAAAAGAAGATATCCTTGTGTTCATAATAAAAATGATCATTTCATATTATACTGTTAAATAAGTCATCTGTTTTCGTTTCTTACACTATTCATTTAAGTAAGATTTATTGATATTATCGAAATAATTCTGTTCGTGTATTATATTATTATATCTTTAATATGTTTTTCAAAATGTGTGATAATTTTGACGGCAATTAAAATAAATCGAAATATATGAGTGTTGCGTTAATTTTGCGGTTAAGTGTATTTTCGAAATAGCACACGAATGACCAAACAAGCTTAATACGTCTAAATAATATATACGTATATATGCAAGATAGGTTAAAATTATAACGCAAGAGCAAATGCTTACAAAATAGTCCGCGTTCTACAAATAAATAAAAATCAAACCATAGCACAACGCGTTCCAAAAGTACAACTTATCCCTATATTATAGCCCAACTTTTGTACCCGTCTTCACTAAATTAATGTACCCAGGCAAAGTATCACTACAAAAGCTGCGAGGTATGCCTATATGTTCAATGGTTTCTCCCAAATTATATAAGACTCAAAAATTGAACGAAAAGTCAATAATAAGTTTTTAGTAGAACCCGTCAAAGTGCTCCCAAACTTTATTATATACTCAAGAGGATTTATAAGGAGAATTGCTCATCATGAGTGCGTATTCAGGAGTGGTACATGAGATTTACTCTAGCAAGGAAGAAGCGGATAAAAATTCAGGAGGTCTGACGTTTGTGACAAATGATGGAAATGTAATAAAGCTTCTAAAGATATTTAAACATACAAATAATAACTGAGATATTAAATATCAGCTAAGTTGTCAAAAAAATACTTCACAATAATTTACATATAATAGACGTCTGTGCTAAAATTGTTCCTAAGAACATTACATTGAATCAGAGCTTCCAAATTCCAAATTGTGCTGATATTCTGGATACCAACTAAGGGAGATCCAGGTTTCTTTAGCCTGTTACTACATGTGTTGAAACATGGATCTCCCAGTATAGCTCAGAAATTAAACTACAAAATACTTCAGAAAACGTCTGAGTAAGGACATCAAAATTTAAAGGAGCTCTTATTGCTTGTTTTCAGTTTTAGGGTTGCTGTGTTTGTTGAGTAGCTTTTTGAAGATAGAGCCGTTAATTCGCATCCTTATATAGAGATTTTAAACAAGACACCTCTATAGAGATGAATGTTGAATTTTGATTTCATTCATGCTTTATCTGTGAAGTAGTTTTTGTTCTCGAAAGACATTACTACACTTCCACATCAGCCATACCCACCTAGGCATATACCATGCAATTTTATTTCGTTTCCAAAACCATAAACAACGCCTAAGAGACTCGTTTTGAAAGCGTTGATGGGATAAACTTGAAAATGGCTAAACATGTTAAAGCACCTTACGGCTGTTGAGCTATATAAGTGTTTCCATTAATGGCATTGTTGTGTATGTGGATGAATTAAGTTCTTAGTTATAAAATAACTAAACACATGTCAACACAACGATCAATTTAACAAAAGTGAAAATAAGTTTCAATACATAAATATATAAGCGCGTAGGTGCTAAATCTACGTGGACACCTATATGCAATTACTATCGAAACCAAAGGCCTACACTTAACTAAATATATAAAATTGAGACTGATTTAACAGGAATATGCGTATGTAACGGTGCATAGATGCTCAGTAAACCCATTTTGAAGGGAATGCATGTAATTTTATCTTTTGCTTAATAAAATTTTGTAATTGAGGCACTCTCTAAGTAAGGTCTAATGCAACTCAAATGGCAGAACACTGAGCGGTCACAATAATCACACTTCCATGCCACTGCCTACAATATGGATCTGCGAGAATGAATAATTTAGAAGAACTGAGCACACCTTAGTCACGTAGTAAAAATTCAAGGGACTGTAAAGGCAAACTATTATAAAAACAACGCAGTATTGTATTAACTAAGTGTAACGATATTATTTTTTGTAAACCAATTTGGAAATTAAGAGATTGGAAGCATGATTATGCCATCAAGGTTAAATTCAGAAGACGGTTGTGCATCCAAGAATATTAAGCGAGCTCAGAATAATTAGAAAAACAAATGAAACAATTATATAGGATAGAATTGAGATAATCATTTAAGAAGAATTAAACGCATAAACTAGCATGATTTCAAATTTGTGAATATTAGAAAACTGGAACGCCATTTAGAGATTCATTGTTGGCTCTAGTGTTATATACTGAATTTAGTACGTCAAAATGTAACGCAAAGTTTAAATAAATTCAAGATTATTGTAAATGTTGAAAGAAATTTATATCCACAGTCTTTTTAAATTTAGTGTGTGAAAATTGCCTTGGGTCATGTCTCAATGTATACCGTTATTTTTGAAGGATGAAGTAAGGTTCAAGGGCAAGGTACATAATGTCTTCATCATCATAGATGGTATTGTTCATTACTTTTAATGTAAGGGATTATTGATAAAGTAGCATGAGCACCAAAAGTAGTACAATCTGATATAAATAAAAATGGATAATTTATATAAATAAAACAATTTTTGAAATAACGTGGAAATAATGTTAGAAGAATAAAATTGAGTTGATATATACATCCAAAATTGTGCAACTTCTTAAATGAAACAATGTTTAACATCATAATTAATTAACATGGAATTACAGTTTAGAAATGCAAATTAAAACTTAGTGCCTATTGTCGCTATACATTTTTTATTAGCTACATGCAACGTTAGCATGTTTCTTTAAAAATTTAATTGGAATTAATTAGAAAAATAATAACGTTCGAAGCAGACGTTCATTACATAAACCTTCATTAGCCCCTTATTATTGCTTTTATAATTTCATCTAAAATATTACTTCTAGTTACAAATAGTAAGAAATATGTAGTTTTGAACCGTTACTATTATAAATAAATAACTTAAAGGGTTCTAGCTGTACATATAAGAATTCATTAAAACTACACATATTAACTTTGAAATAAATATTACAAATTTGAGAATCCCTAGATGAAAAAATTAAAATGCAGTTAAAATGTTTTAGTCAATAACATGATTTTTAATTAAATGTTCCCTTTTTAAATTAAACAACAAACATTTAATAATGAAAAAGCAGACCTATTTTTATTACGTAAACTCAGCGAAAATTAAAGAAACAAAAGCAATTATTTCATTTTATATTTTCTGCTAAAATACAGTAAGAGAAACTTGACTAATTTAAATAACAAAAGATTACGGCTTAAATAGTTTTCCTAATTAAAGAAATACCTGATTTAATTAAAAGCTGGGAATGTTTTTAGGTTCGTTAGAAAAGAATCCCCGAAAGCAATAGTACTTATTTTTTAATTAGTGAACTTAAGTTTAAATATAATTAATTAATGACCAATGTTAATCAACCAAATTCACTTTTAATTAGCATTCAGTCAACAGCCCAAAAACATGTTTCATAAGAAAACAACTCGGTATATAAAAGAACTTGAAATAATCGCAATTTCATAAAGGTTGTCGAGTGGCAAGATAAAATTCCTATTTTCATTTTTTAAATATAACTTATTTTCAGTTCTCATTATTTATGAGTCCTGTAATGAATTTTTTTATCTAAAACAGTTTTTGCATTGAATTATCACAGCGGAAAATACTGCTGCCTGGGGAATTTACATTTTGAAATTTACAAAGGCGTATTTACATTATTAAACTACATTTTAAAGTTAGTTAAACTTTTTGCTTACAAATGGCTCGATGTTTTGTTATTTTGAGGTAAACAAAAAGAGCGAATAAGTTGCGATTAAAATGAAAACTGAATTATATTGACGACAGCAGTAGATAGATAATATAAGAGACGCCATTAGGCTTAAATTATTTTGTCTTAGAGGAGATTCAATCTGTGTTACCCACAGGATCAATATAAAGACCGTGCAATAGATATAATGTAGTCGGGACAAAATAAGATTGGATATGATTTGTCACAAAACCCTGCAATAGTAATTCAGGTATTCATATGTTCACTTTTCTCTTTAGAGGGCATTAGAAGAGAATACAACAGACGTTTTCTATATATAAACAGACCAAACCTAATAAATTACGTTTATTTGATCACATTTCTAATAATGCATTGTTAAATCTAATTATAACTGAACAGGTGTTACCTTCTAGACAAATCACAAATAAAATAAAGCCTCTGAAATCAGTTGTAATATAAAAATCAACAAAATATTAAATACCAATTAAATCATACAGTTTCACATGATGAATCTTACCAACTCCTATTTGATTCCTATTATACCAAACCAACTTGAAACTGGAACATTTGCACTATTTGTATTGAATGCGAAGTTAATGTGTAAAAATACTATCTAACGTGGAAGACTTCAGATTTATGTAATGGAAAGAACAAGAATTAAAAGCAAGATGAACATCACGCAATGTAATTAATATAATGAAACAAAATATTGTTGAAAAAGTTATTAAAAATAAAGTTAATGGAATGGTACTGTACACACTTATTATTAAATTAACTTTTTAGTTAAAAATGTTATAAACTGCTCGGTACAATTAAATGATCGCATATTAAAGTATTTATAACTTTAATGCAAAAATGGATCTAACCCTTACATTTTACAAATTTGTTAATCAAGTTGTCTGCTGTTACTTTGGCTTAATAACATTTTTAATTATTTTTCCATTTTCCAAAAGGTACCAATACTATTAGTACCATTTCTCAAAGAAAGTTGTTGCTAGTCACACTTTTGGGTTCAAGAATCATTAATATTCAAAATAATAGATGTCAGAAGAAGACATTTGAAATTGAAAGAAATCGCGAGTGCTGTTACGAGAACAGTTCGGAAAGTTCTCGGCCGGAAGAAGAAGGTACAAGATTTTCAGGATTATTACTTTTTAATTTCAACATAGTCGTTTTGCAATTCAATACATTTAGATCAAAAACTTTCCATCCTTTAATGCCGCCAGAATAATAAGTTTATCAAACTCTGTAAAATACGCGGTTGTCGCAGATTTGACTTCAGCGAGTCATTTCTTGAGATTTGTGAAGGGAAAGTAACCACCGGGAGCCAAATCCGGCGATTACGGTGCATGCGGATGCACTTAGAACCGTAGGTCATGAAGTCTTGCAGTAACAATCCGAGACGTGTGTGCAGGCGCATTATCGTGGTGAAAAAGCACCTCCTTTTTGGGCAGATGTGGAAGTTTATCCTGAATAACGTTTTTTAGTTGGTTCAATAGTACAGGGCAATACTTGTTGGTGTCAGTTCTGGCCTTTTCCAAGCAGTCTATAAGCACCACACCACGAGAATACTCGAAAACCGTGGTCAGGGCTTTTCCCCCAAATAGAACTGTTTTCGCCTTTTTTGGTGCACTTTCAGCGTGTCCCATCCACTTTTTACACTGCTGGCTTATCGCGATGAATTCATCTTTCTTTTACTGTAATAAAACTTATCAGAATCGCCTTTTTTAAACTATCTTTGAACGCGTTCATTTGCATGCGTTTCTGGTCGACTATCAGTAAACGCGGTAGTCTCCAGCAGAAAGCTTTTCATACCGGTGAACATGGTCTATTGATATATTTGTAATGTTAGAAAGGACGAGTACCTTTAATCGGCGATTATCTAACACAGCAGTGTGGATTTTTGTGACAGTTTTGTTGGACGTAGCAGTTTTTGAGCTTCCCGAGTGTTTATAATTTTAAACAAACTTACGGTCCCTTGAAAATTTTACAGCCCACTTTTTTACTGTTAAAATTGCAGTAGAAAACTCCCACAAAGTGTAATCTATTTTAACACAAAGTACTTTACCACATCTCGTACTTCAAATTTATCCATTTTGGGCACACTTTCACAACTTGCTGCTTTCACTCGTTCACCACACATGAACAACGTATCTGAAACTTTTCAGCACGTTATCTAATGGATTTTATTAGACAAATATCTAGGCATATGATCCTACTTGGGCTATCTCTAGGTCAAACCGAGAAGATCTCGAACAACCCTTGTACAAGAAAATAGATCTCAGCCATTTGTGGGACGATTGTTGAAAGTTTCTTTGTCACAGTCGGAACTAATCATCAGAAGACCCTAATGGATTCTATTAGACAAATATCTAGGCATATGGTCCTACCTGTGCTATCTCTGGGCCAAACCAAGGAGATCTCGAACAACCCTCGTACAAGAAAATCGATCTTAGCCATTTGTGGGACGATTGCTGAAAGTTTTTTAGTATTAGTGAGAACTAGTCACCAGAAGGCCTCATAGGGCCCCTTTAGATGGCTATTTCGTAGATTAAGCTATATTCGAAATCGTTTTTCTACTGCACGTGATTTGCAAAATGAGATTTCAGGAGCTACGACTGTATATCTCAGAGCAAATAGTACGCAATAGGCTGAAAGCTTTAGACGTCCCCTTAAAAACCCCAATTGGACAAGAGACTATTTTAGAGCAAGATTTTTGTTTTCGCAATAAAATCAATGCCGGCAGTTATATAACTAACGTCAAGTAATGTTTTCTAATCGATCCAGGTTTAAACTGTGGGAAAGTTCACTTAATAAGACCAACTCATGACCGTTACCTACTGTTTAAGAAACTTCTGCTTTTGGTGAAGGATCTATCAATAAAACTGATCCTGTTGTGTTACTCTGAAGAAATTCTGTGTCCTCGTCTTACACCAAGCGTGTGCAATAGGAGCAGATTTTATTTTCATGCAAGATGTAATAGAACTCAATATTATAGGACATCATGGGACATGGGACATCATTTAGAACCACCCTGTTGATTGATTTTTACAGTTTCGCAATGATAATTAATATCAAT
The DNA here is from genome assembly GCA_024586415.1 of Phrixothrix hirtus. Taxonomy (NCBI): domain Eukaryota; kingdom Metazoa; phylum Arthropoda; class Insecta; order Coleoptera; family Phengodidae; genus Phrixothrix; species Phrixothrix hirtus. Next base: position 3,211 of record JAHWXV010289938.1, on the reverse strand, counting down.
CTTGCGTTCCTTATTGTTAAATAGTTCAAATCTTTTACATCAAATAAATATTCATATTAAAGTAATTATCTAGCCTAACAAACAAATTAAATTTGGATGTCCCAATTGCAACAATGTATTTAAAATAATTTGTAACGGTCAGTAGTTTACAATCAGCAATTGAAATGTGAGTTATGTCTCCGTTGAAAGTTAATGACAATGGCAGAGTCTATGAAACATTCCAACCCTCCTCCCCCCTTCTATTCTGTAAGTACGTGTAAAAATATGAAGTAGTCGATTTTCAGTCCTCGAGTTGGCAACAACGCGGTTTTCTTCCGCTAGGTGTAATCTCGTTTTGAAGGTTTTGATAAGTTTATTGTAATAACCTAATGACCCAAACTGTTTTAATTCATGCAAATTAGACGCTAACCGTACGGGAATCAAAGGGACCAAATTAGCACTTCTCCGAGGTGTATGATGATTGCCTTCAGCCTTTCCCTACTTTATATAGAGTAAGTACGCGCTCTCAAATGTCTAATCTCTGGGAACTTCCATAATTCTGTCCTTCTATACACATGAAAGGCCATCTCAGGTGATTTTGTTAACAGCAAACTGTATATTACACATTGAATACCAATGTCAGTTGTTTGACATTATAATTTAAATTTACTACGCAAGTCGCTTCATTTGTCATACAATAATCATATTCAGCAAATAAACACATATTTACACCAGACTGGGATCGAGTGTAGTAATCACGATATGAATCTTAGAGGCAATTGTATATCGCGAATTCGTGATTCTACTTAGGTCATCTTTATAAATCGTGGATCCAGTGATTAATACATAACTTTAAGGCACAATGCATTGATTATTAAATAATCCATATTTATATATTAACAAATTACTTCCCTACCTTCATTACAACAGCTTCATTTGAATAGGTTATATTTGTTTATAAATAAAACTTAGATATACGGTTCGTTTATTTATTTCTAGGCTCTAGAGACAGGATTGTAGTTTAAACTGAAAATAAAGAGATGTCTGTATTGCTAGATTAATCGAGCTGATGCCAAAAGCAATAATATGGGTAACAAACCCCTTTAACGATTTTAAACATCGACCTTCATCATATTGTATTGTAAACTAAATCACAACTGTCATATGTCGTGATTTTTGACCCAAATTGCCATAACCATTTGTTATTAGAGACAGGATCTTATTGCGTGATAGCAGAGATCATTGAACCACTCCACTTCCCTTTGCTATCTATCTCAATAAGAGGACGTTCCTGGTCTAATTTAATGAAATCTTCCAATAAGTGCATGGCGCTATTCTATACCGTCATAAAGATAACATTTTTCTTCATATAGCGCGAGTAGTCACTCAATATCTAGGCGATCAAATATAACGGTAATGCAATAACCATTATAAAATTTAAATATAAATCCTGTAGGGCATTAGTGGAACCAACTTGGATGGAGTGTTAAAAATAGGCTGGATCCACCAATCACACATAAATAACTCAGGCAAGCTCTTGTTAAGGAATGAATTGGCATTCCACAAGAATGCACTCGCAGATCTGTTAGAAGTACGTCCTGAAGGTGTCAAACACTTTTTGAGCCTGGTGAAGTTTCTACACGTTATTACTGAGTAATAATGTTTCAGTTATTTCGTCTCATGTAGTTTGGTTTTAATTTCAGATCTTTTACATCCGAGTTAACTTTAAGCTCGAAATTAGAACTATGCTACTGCTTTGTTCTTATTAAATGTTTACTTTTTGTTGAATACATAGTTTGGCGTATGTTTATGTTACATTTGAATGGAAATAATGATTTAAAAAGAAAATTGCAGAGGTATGAATTTGTGATCCTTTAATTGTTTTGAGTAGTTTATTATGAATTCGCTGTGCATACTATTCCTTTACTTCTTGCATTTTACATATAATATTTTCTTTCCAAAAGGTACTATATTTCCTTAGTCATCTTAAAAGAGTAGTAGTGCTGTATGTTTTCTAAGTACGCAAGTTTTAACCTTAATGAGGACTACTATCATAAACATTTCTTGGGAAAAATGATAAATAAGCCCATGAGAAATAGTTAGTGATTACATTTGATTATTTATATTAAAAACAGTAGTCACATTATTCTAATTGCAAAACGATGCATGACATTTAGACTTCTTTGTCGAATTTAAATTTCAATTCTGATTAAAGGTCTGAAATATTCCTGACTAAAACATTCAATTAAAATAACTTAACCTTTATTGTCACGTTAAAGAAACAATAAGGTAGTTTACTCTATAAAGGATTACAGCTGTTCAGGAAAGCACTTCCTTCGCAGACCTCAGGTGCTCGTATTTATGCATGTACTCTAGGTAAACTAAAACCTTTTCTTCTTACTCGGTCTAAGGACATTTATTTATATAAGCTTATTAAACGAATTGGTTTTGAATATTCATACAAGACGTTGTTATATTCTGAAAAAATGTAATCAACATTTAAATGAAATAGTAGGTATCTAAACATTATAATGATTATAGATACCCTCTCCTTAAGTAAATAGTATTTATAAATAATGTATGGCTTTAGAAAAGAGTAAATATAATTATTTCTGTATAAATATGAATGAATTTTATGTAACTATTCTGAGGACTGCTGAATTTTCTTGTCTAATTTAAATCTTTTTACACCCACGCATCGGATGTTATTCACGGATGTACATTAATAAACTGACCATTATTGGTATGGATTTCAGGTTACATTTGTTCTTCAGTGACGATTATGTTGAGCAAATTTGGTTCCTTGAAGTACAATACATGTGAATGCTTGTATATTAATTTATTCGTTCTGTCGGTTTTAGCCCTCGAGATTAATTGACTTCATATAGTTAATGGGTAAGTCAAGCAATCTTGTATTGCTCTCCATTTATCACAATAAAGCTAACTGAAACAGTTATTTTTCTATATTGTTTTAAAAGTATTCTTTCACAGCTGATTCTGCTTCATTTTTTTTTTAAATACGATTTCATATTCCGAAGATACAGCTATCTAAAAAGAACAAAAACATTATATTTAAAATCACAAGCTCAAACGTAGGGCATTTCAGTGTTAGATTCACGTAATCATTTCAACAATTATCGCGAATCTAACAAAGAAAAATTAAATTAATTGTATATATTTTATTTTTCTAAAAATTTGTTATATTGTAAGAAATTAGCTAAGGGTAGATGTA